>PPNR03000035.1:0-112804 GCA_003709245.3 Williopsis saturnus | reverse complement strand
GTGGGTACAGCCTTTGGCTTGACAACGAAGAAGGTAATCCTGTAAAACTCTCTTGCCATCAGAGTATTGCTGCCCTGGAATAATCTCTCTGTTAAAGCAAGTCCATAAAGTTGGACTTACTGCCTCCTCAGAATCCAGTTCCACTACCAGATCATCTTCTTTCGGCAAAGGTGAGGGAGATGGAGCTAGTTCGAGACTATTAGAGGTATCTTCATCTGGAATTTTCGGCTCTAGTGGTGGCGCCTCTGTATCCTGTACCAGCACTAATGATGGTACTTCTGTCTCTGTATGCTGTACAGTATTTTGTAAAAGTGGCGTACCAGTTCCAACATAATCCTGGTCAGATTCATCTTGGTTTAGGTTAAGACCATCATTGAGAAGACAAAAATGACCAGGCTTTAGTTTCTTGCGTCTGGTCAATTGGTCGTCATTTCCACTCTCTGATATCTATGATTGTCTCTTATCAATCACTGACATGATCCAAGTCCTGAAATATGGTTGAAATCGTATGGTGTTTGACGACGCGTTCTCTTCTGAGGATGCGGAATTAAAGACTACCTAATTAGGAATGGTTAGAAGCGATGCTCGGATTGTCTCGGATCACGGATCAGCCTTTTTGTAGGATCCGGCCCAACTCTAGCCAAGTTGTGACAGGCTATATACTCGTTCACCTCATTGGTCCGTCTCCTTACAGGCAAGAGACACCCGTAGATCGTTTGGATCGCAAAATCTGATAATATATACTATATAGTACGCACACGACAAACATAAACACAAAAAAATCAAGTACAATGTACCATCATTTGAATCAAATAGGGATGGGATCGAATAACCCCTACGCTTATCCGCTATTCGAATCGAATACTTCATAGAATAATTGCCTTTTCGGCCCTTTTATAGTATATATAGTGACAATGGGAATCTATAAGCAATGTATATGGTACAAATGAATATCCTCTTGCCAATGGTGTCATATGCGGCACTGTAGCTCATAATATGCTGCCTTGAATGTATGATGTTTGAACATTTCTGTGTTTCAAATAGAACAGCTGTGCAAAGGTGACAGCAGTACAATGATTTAAATTAGATGTATTATTCTATGAAGTATTGCAAGGTACCCGGAGTATGCAGTACAAAGATTCAAGCTTCTGGGGATAACATCAAGGACCGCCCAGTGCTCTTGAAAAGATAGACGGAAGCGGGTCTTCAGGTTCTTCGTTGTTAAAAGGAATATCAGAGCCTTGTAAGCGTATAGTGACTGGAAGCTCTTCGGGAATGCTTGCGTTTTCCAACGTGAGACGATTATGTGCTGAGAAAACCAACCTCTGTAATGTGAGGAGTGATATTCTGTGTTGACAACGTCCAATCTTATGGCGGGCTAACGAAAAGCTTCTCTCGCAGCTTGTACTAGTTGCAGCAAAAGCAAAAACAACTCGAGCCACTTGGGACAATCTGGGAAAATTTTCGCCTTCCAGTTTCGAAAACCTCAATGGGTTGAAGCCTGTGGTCATACGAGTTCTCAGTGAGGTCATGAAGATTCGCCATTCAGCTTCTATTGAATCATGTCTTCCCGCGTTCTGCACATCGACAACATGATCAGGATAAACAAGACAGTTCATAATACGTCTGGTAAACGAATCATCCTGGATGAGTTGTGCTTTTTGGTGTGCTTGAATAGCAGATGACTCTTCGGTTTCATTTACGTCAAGAACAAGAAGATCGTAAATTTGAGAAGCCTTCTCAAAGCACATCCCCAGAATGTCGGTAGCATACTAAGGGAGGTTTTTCTCGGTCACTTCGCCCTTATATCTTAGATCCATGGCATTTGTCAAATAGACCATATCCATCAAATCCGCCCTTTCAAAGTACTTTGCAAGCTCTGCATATGCAATTCTAGCCGCTGATCTTAAAGATGGAGATATGACAGAATAGTTGCAAGGTATAACATGAAGTTTAAACAAATCATTACCTTCACTGGCGTAGTAGCCTCGGTTGTGTCTTTCAAAAACTCTTCAATGAAGAAAAAAGCGTTAAGAGCATCTGAACAAAATGATTGCGATTTGTTGAAGATGCACGTGAAGTTGTAGAATGGTTCCAGTATGTGGCGCATTAGAGTGATCTCCTGCCACTCTTTGTTTGAGAAAGCCAAATCAACACCTTCAGACGCAGTTTCTCCAAATAGTGCTGAAGACCCCAATTCCCGCAACTGATTCTCGATTCCTTCACTTGCGTCGCTGTAGACTGAATTCAGGTAATCAGGTAATCACTTAATGGTTGTCTAAAACGAAAAAACCATATTAATAGTTCAAACGTGGAGTTCCATCTTGTAACAACCTCGCCCGGGGGGCATTGTGAATGCAATTTTACAGCGTTGACAGAATTCTTTGAACTTCTTTGTTCTGTAATAATCTGATAATCTGATTATGGACGCTACCTTGCGAACCTTAGATAGGATATCATGGTATAGAAACATCCTTAATTTCAATAACTTCGTTTGCGATTGCATCAGGCTCTTCCTCCTGATCTTCACAGTCGGTTGGAATAGCTTCCGGTTCATTCTCAAAAACATGCTCAGATTCCTCGGCCGTGAAAATATCAGCCGAGACCTAGACATTCTTAGGTCTCTGGGCCATTGATGGATACCCAGTATCTGAACCCTCTCTTTCTGTATGTGAGCCTCCATTCATAGCGTTGTCGTCATCCTGTTGCCTCTGTCTCTTGGACTTTTGACGGGGTACAAGCCTCAGTACCTGCGGCCTTGGTTGGTTCTTCTTCTTCTGGTATGGAGATCGTGATCGTTATTCGAACTTCTCAATTCTTCGCACTTTCTCATCAGTATACTCATACCAAAAAGATGTAACGCGTGCTCGTGCGACGCGTGACTCACGTGACCACATAGAGGTAGAGGAGACTGTGGAGATATCATAACTAGATATCTTCTTAGCTAGATAAGCGTAATATTATCAATTACATAAGTGATATCAAATAATCATAATTCAAGCACGTTCAAGTGATTATTTGAGATTATTTGAGAGAGTCTTCCAATCGAGTTGTCCAACCTTCGAATGACACCTGGTTTTTATGCAACAGCCTTGAAAATATCAAAAATAGCCATGAGGTGCTCGAAGGAATCGAATGATTCTACTTTTAGTTTCATACCTTCCATGAAAAACAAGATACACATCATTACATATTTCGAATAAAGGCAGGGGAGGGGGGTCAGACCTCTTATCCGGTTCGATCTCATCTCCAGAATCAAACAAACATCGTATTGAAAATTTTGATGAAAATGATTCTCTTTGTCTGGTCAAGCTCATTCTTCTAAGAATCGAAGATATTTGATTCATTCTAGGAGCGTGGTAGCTCCACAACTTTCCCAATGACCTCCTGTGAGTACAATCTTTTGATAAAGGGTCTTATGAGTGTTGTGGTTGAATTTGATGCTCAAGTTCTTCCCAAAAGTATCATATGACACACATAGAAGTTCGAGCTACAATTTTCTATCTTCAACCTTCTCGAGAGAGATTGCGGTTCCCGGAGAACTTGGAGAGTTGTTCTTGTGAACCATCTTAATATCCTGTTTACGCTTATGTTGCAGCTTGATTGATTTTGACAACAGCTTCCAGATACATCGGAGCTGGTTTTCCTGAATTTGAATCCGGATAAAAAAATATCTGTCTCGATCAATATACGTGGGAAGGTAGGTTAACTCTGAACTACTTTGGGGACTTGCCCTTAGATATAGCTTATCCCCTAAGCGACAATTCGATGTATTGATCTCCATTCTTAATATAAAGTTCCCAAAACTCCTGTTGGCAGTTAATCATTCGGTTCACCACAACGACGAAGTTCACTCTTGTTGTTGTTCTTCAGTCTGCTCCAGTATTGGTGCCTTGATGAACAAATACATAAGCAACCAGGAACTGTAGTAAATGCTCCAAGGAAGCAATATAACGAATTTTAGAAAGAGTAAAAGTAGAACGAATGTGATAATCAAAACCAGGAAACCAATTGCAATGATACTCGAGATTTCCTTGGGATGAACCACATCAGCAACACGACATGGTTCTGTACGGGGAACAGTATACGTGAAATTTGTGGCGGTGGAGATGGTGGTGATAGTGGCGTCTGAAGATTCAGGGAAGAAGTTGTAGAACACAGCGATGCCGCCACATGAGGCATAGAACAACAGGCATAGAGCCAAAAGGAGTGTATAGAATTCCACGGCTGACATTAGATTGGGATAAGGTATAATTTGGGTTGCGTGGATGCAACTTGATGAATGCAGCTGAGTGACTCGATAGATGATCAGACCAGGAAAGTTCTTCAGCTTCAACCATACCAGCCTATACCATTGAGTTTCCTCCGGACTACAAACTTGTTCATGAAATCCCCTAATCCTTTCCAAATTGTTTTGAGAGCTCTGGTTAAGCTCTGAAAGGAAATTGCAGTCGTCACCCTCGAGTTGAGGGTTCAGCGCAATGATGCTCTCGATTATACGGAGAATGCTCTTCGTCTTCGTTCTTAGTCCTCTCAATGATTCTTCATTCATGGTGAAACTTCAATTCTAAAGAATTGCAATATTGAGACTTGTCGTATGCTAGTTACCTAGCATGCTGCACCAGACTTCAATGTAATAACGTTTTTGTGATGAGAAAGTTTTGAAGTTGTTCGATATGACACAAACGCAGCGCTTATCGTGCTGCGCCAACCACTTTTATGTGTTACGTAAGTCTAGCGCGAGGCGCTGCAGGTTTGTCGCATCTCACACCCTTTCTTGGTTATCGATTCCCTTCCAATAGTGATGTATCTCTTGTCCAGTTCCGCCATCCGGATGGCATCGAGATCATTATAACCAGTTAGTAGGTGAAGGCCAGTTGTACTAAAGACAGGTACAACAGTATTATGGTCTTGTCTCGGCCTTTTTGGAGCAGTCATAATTGTTCTCATGCTCATAATTTTAGGAAAGTTCGAACATAAGATATTCCTTTTCTTCTCTACATGAGATTTCAAACCATCATGTCCCATAAGAAATGCTTAACGATGCGGCAGAGGTGCCCCTTTGGGCTACTAGGCTTACCAACGGAACTTATCATAGAGATAATGACACATCTTGACCGTGTGGGTTTGGAGTCCTTCTCGGAATTGGTCCATATTCCACTTGCAGGGGTTGTGCAATATGCTTATGGGCCCAATGTGGTATCTTCAAGGGAGCCCAAAGGTATGAGATCAATGTCTGTGCTTGATCTAAATCAAAACCGTTCCTTGGTCAACATTGTTGATATTGTTGGAATCGAATTACTGAACGACACGCTCATCTCACAGATGTGTGAAGCACTCTCAGAGTCTATAAATCACATCACTATTTCGCAGGTTGGAATGTCACCGTTTCACTATGAATTCATAAACGGCAAAAGGAACAGGGTCTTTACACTCATTAACTCATTACCGGACACTTCCAAAATTGTCATCAGGGATTCTGAATTTGTTGGACTTAATGATGGTAACATTGACCTTGGCCGCATATCGTTTAAGAATATTGAGTACCTAAAAATACAAAGGTGTGGTTTCAAAGGCGGCAAAGAGCTACAGATTGAGAAAATTGGCGACCTGGAGTTGATGGATTATGCTGATGAAATAATTGATGATATTGACCTAGAAGGTGGTAATATGGATGCATTTCATGCATGGGGTGATGCCGTGAAGTTGGAAAACAGAGCAATAAACACTCAAGAATTCGGATGTGCTGGAGGCTTGGATCTTCAAAATGTGAAATTCATGGGAAGCTGTGCCAATTTTTCCTCTGCATCTAGAAACCTTTCCTTCAGTATCAAAGGATTTGATGCTCCAAATTTGAATGAACTAAAGCTTGCGATTGGAGATAAGGAATCACTGCCACCAATGAATTTTAATGCCCCCCTACTGGACAAGGTCACATGGTCATACTATCATCCTGTAGCTGGTGATACTCGAAACGTTCTATAATATCGAGAACAGGATTTCATTTTTCTTCGAGATATCACGGAGCTTGAACTAAGTTACTTCTTTCAACTTCTGCACAAGATTGATCTTCACCGATTAACAAAGCTTTGTTTGAGATGTGATCGGGAGGCAACAGATGTAGGAAGGGAGTTTCCTTCTTTAAAGGAGCTGGTGGTATTCCTAAGCTTCTGCCCTGAACGGGTTCCGCTGATCAAGGCTGAGAATCTTGAGAGTCTCGAGATAACAGTTGGGAGACGCTTCCAGTTGGATTCCATCATTCCTACTATTCGCCGGTATCCTAAGTTGGAGATTTTTTCCTTCAGGAATTGTGGGTGTTCTTTCTTGACTAGGAGAAAAGTCGAAATAATGATTTATTGGATGAGATGGCGTACTCCCTGCAATTTAAAAGAGGTACGTTGTGGCAAGTCGATGCTTGGGTGCGGTTATTGCTTTTGGGGTTTTTTTGGATTTTGAAGACATTCAGTTTGGCCTCTCACCTACTACCTAGGTTCCACTCTTACATACCTGTAGCCTTTGAAACTTGGCCTTCAAGCTTGAGTGAAGTCGATTGCGACTTGGAGAACTACCAGAAATGTCCCAGAAAATAGCCTGGCTGCAAATTAGGAAACAATCTTGGCCACGTTGTGATGGGCCACATAGTTCATCTCATTTATCGAACACTTCTGAGGCTTGAGGCGACCACTGTTAATGGGTTGGCTCTCTTAGGCATTTACAACATATAGTAAACAAACCGCAACATATAAACATAAAAAACGTTTAACAAAAAAGCATACAAAAAATTAACTAGACTGAGTTCTGTGACATTATCAACTTGGCAACCCCAGACGATGTAACTGATAGAAGGGAATTCGCAGCGGAGTCATCATTGACAATTCGGTCAGAATTTCTAAAGATCATGGCTGATGAGGCAGTAAATGGTAGTCGTAGGAAGAGTTTCCTGGTATTGTAAGGAGAGCTGTACTGGCTCCCCATGAGAGAGTTGGACGACTCACTGCAGAATCCCTCAGGGATCCATTGCGTACTCATCAAGTGGAGGATCTCCCTCATCCATGATGACCCACCAATGCTTGGTCCTTTTGTTATCCTATTCGCTGATGATATTGATGCTAATTTTGCTACTGGCCACTTATATTGCTCAATATGATCTAATGCTCTAATGATACTGAAAGTAGGAAACCGCAGTTAAGGAAAATGCCCTCTACTCGGATGTGGGGTAGTGAAAGGGAGTCAATAGGTTGATTGCCTGCCAGTTTAGTATATGTCATGATGGTGCAATAACCAGACGTGGTAGTCGTATATATATACCACCATCGGATGTCAATTTGAGGACATCCGATATGCATCAAGAAGGATAACTTCAAGCATAAGTCACAGCGGAACATTCAGAGCGTCGTTCGATAAATGAGGCACTAGCAAACAGGTAGGAAGTTCTGATCATCGGTCTTTGAAGAGCCATTCACCTTTGATATTTAGAGTTCATTGGCACTATTTCTTTGCGGAAATTCCCCTATATAAAAAAGCGGAAACGTATTCCTGGTTAGTCACCAACGCACTCTTCTCAGTTCTCCAGAAATTTATGTGTACATTTTCGCTACTAAAGCACAAAGAAAATCATCAAAAGTACCACAATGCTAAATTCATCCTTCACCAGACTTCTAGGGAATTACGCTTTTGTGATTAAAAGGCTCTGACCTTTTATTCGGTAGTACACAAAAACTGGCTGTTACCGTTTCTGCCCAAAACACGCTTAGTTGGTTTATGTAAATGCGTGGGCGGACCAGTTAGCAGATTTCTCACGTTTAATAGCTGAATGTTATCTTGATTCTCTGCTTCCATTTAATATTAATAAATCCAGGGTTCTATTGGACTATCTAGATGTCTCAGGAGTGTGAAAACTAGAAGAAGGAATGAAAGCGAACTCTAATAGGGATGAAGTCAAGCACTTTCTTCCAGTCCGTGTGCAATAAATGTTCTCATAAACGCAATTTTTGGGAGCTCTCATCAAAAGATATTTGTTTTCTTCTCTATTTGGCCCTAATTCATCATATAACACATGAAGTACTCATCACTGCCACAGAGAATCCCCATAGGACTACTAGCCTTACCAACGGAACTAATCGTAGAGATAATGACACGTCTTGACCGTGTGGGTTTGGAATCATTCTCGGAATTGCTCCATATTCCACTCACAGAGGTTGTACAATATGCTTATGGCCCCAATGTGGTATCTCTAAGGGAACCCAAAGGAATGAGATCAATGTCTCTGTCTGATTTGAACCAAAACCGTTCCTTGGTCAACATTGTTGATATTGTTGGAATCGAATTACTGAACGGCACACTCATCTCAGAGATGTGCAGAGCACTCTCAAAGTCCATAAATCACATCACTATTTCGCAGATTGAAATGTCACCGTTTCACTATGAATTCATAAACGGCAAAAGGAACAGGATCTTCACACTCATCAATTCATTACCGGTCTCTACCCAAATTGTCATCAGGGATTCTGAATTTGTGGGACTTAATGATGGTAATATTGACCTCGGTAGGATATCATTTAAGAACATAGAGTACCTAAAAATACAGAGATGCAATTTCAAAGGGGGCACAGAACTGGCTATTACCAATGTTGGCGACCTGGAGTCGATGGATTACTCTAATGAAATGATTGACAGGATTGACCTAGAAGGTGGTAATATGAATGCATTTTATGCGTGGGGTGCTGCAGTGAAGTTGGAAAACAGAACAATAAACACTCAAGAATTCGGAATATTTGGCGCCCCGGATCTTCAAAATGTCAATTTCACTGGAAAGTGCGCCAATTTTTCCTCTAGATCTCGAGACCTTTCCTTTAGCATTAGGGGATTTTATGCTCCTAACTTGTATGAGTTAAGGATATCCATTGGAGAGAACGAATCACCACCACGAATCGATCTAAATGCACCCCTGCTGCACAGGGTCACATGGACATACTATCATTTCGCCCTTCGTGATACAAGAAATGTCCGACAGTATCGAGAAGAGGATTTCATATTTCTTCGAGATATCAGGGAGCTTAAACTGAGTCACTTCTTTCAACCGCTGCATAAGACTGATCTTCATCGATTAACAAAGCTTTATCTGCAATGCAATCGAGAAGCCACAGATGTGGAAAGGGTGTTTCCCTCCTTGAAGGAGCTGGTGGTTTCCCTGAGTTTTTGTCCTGAACGGGTTCCGCTGATCAAGGCTGAGAATCTTGAGAGTCTTGCTATAACAGTAGGGAGACGATTCAGGATAGATTCTATCATTCCTACTATTCGACGTTATCCTAGACTGGAGGTTTTTTCTTTCAAGAATTGTGGATGTTCCTTCTTGACCAGGAGAAAAGTCCAAATAATGATTTATTGGATGAGATGGCGTACCCCCTGCAACTTGAAAGAAGTACGCTGTGGTAAGTCGAATCTTGAGTGTTTTAATTGCTTTCGGGGATTTTTTGCATTTTGAAAACTTAAGCAAGAGATTCTCTATTAGCTTAGCTGAGGCGCAGGCCAAGTCATTAGTGAATTTAACGATTTCTGGGGGCGGGAGAAAAAGAATCTCGACTTCTTTGTTATTATCTCCTTCGTTTTTCTTAGAAACAAGTTGCTTCACAATTAAAAAGTAGAAAATAAGAGAGCGGGAAGGAAAAAAAATCCTAAGGATGTCATCTTTCGCCGCTGTTGATGCAAGTTTTTTTTGGATGTCTCACTTCCCTGGGCTGTCTAGACGAGTTGTGAAGTAAGACTTTTCGAATTTCCTGGAAATGAATAACATCTTCTCGAGACTCGAGACTGAGAACCGTAGAATAGGAAATTAAGATCTATCATCGAGGCAGTATCCGATTGTTTCACCTACGCTATCCGGACTAGCCAAGAACCGCCAATATCTCTATCTTCCGTCCACCATTCTCAATGAATCATAAACATACGTTATTTTTTGTTTTTAGAAACATGAGACAAATATCTTGCAGGAATATTTTATCACGGAATAATAGTCACGGTAGCCTACACACCTAACCAAAAGCAAAATTTCAGTAGTAGGGGGTCTCAATTAGGGTACCGAGCGAACTCAAATGAATGTACAGGGAGGCTTTGGGATATGGAACGTAAGCATTAGACGGACAGGAGCATATAGGCATATACTAATGTGGATCTGATTTGTCATCGACTCAACCCCCGGCATGTTTTTTTTTTCACACTACTGACACAGAACATGACCTCTAGTCTCTCGAGTTATAGACTGTGGATTGATTGGCCCATAATCACTAGTGATAGGACCATGCTTTAACGTCTGAGTAACAATCTGTAATCGCATATTGAGATGCCTCTGATATCCCCTTGAGAATGATTAGGCCGGAAAACAGGCTTCACAAGTATCTCTTCAAGGACAATAGAGGGGGACCTTGGGAGCTAGCTGAAAAAAGGTTCAGAAGAATACATCACGCATGAGAGATCATTTATTATATTTTCATAGGCAGAAATGATTGACAGAAACACATTCAGCTGTAGTACGACAGAGCTCCAGGTATCTATACCAACAAACAAGTACATAAATGGAGACCAATCTTTAGAAGTATTCATGATAACAAATCTTTTGTGTTTGTTCAGCTTTGGGCTTTGGGCAGACAATCCTTCCCTACTGTGTTAGCTCGTGATGGTCTTAAGTTTGTCTCTGCCTCTGATGGTTGTTACATGGATGAAGAATCGAAACAGGCTGCTATTGATAGTAACAACCACCTTCATGGTTTGACCAAGTATGAGATTAATCAAATACATTACCGATTATGTTCATGCAGCTAAGAACTCTCTCAGTGCTGGTGCAGACGGTGTTGAAGTGCATGGTGCCGGCGGTTATTTGCCCAGCCAGTTCCTGGATGCAGAAACTAATCATAGAACTGATGAATGTGGTGGCTCAATTGGAAACACGGCAAGATTTACACTGGAAGTGGTCTATGGTTTGATCGAAGCCATTGGTGCAGATAAAGTTGGTAGTACGTTCTCTCCATATGGTGTTTTTGGTGGTATGTCTTGTGCTAGTGAACCAAGTGTTGTTGCGCAATTCGCATATGTCTTTGGAGAACTTGAACGGCGTGCCAAGATGCCAAGATGGGTTACAGATTGGCATTCATTCATTTGATTGAGCCTTCAGTGGCAGATCTGACAGTGGCATCGATTAAATTAGAGAAGTGACTTCGGTGAAAACGGATGAAGGTAATGATGACGTGGAAGCGGTTGTGGTGGACGCCTCAAACGACTTCATATATTTCATTTGAAACGGTGTTGTCATCAGAAGTAGCGACTATGGAATTAACCCAAAACGTGCTGTCGAAGATACCAAGAAGGGTCAAACCGCTCTGGCCTATGGTAGATTTTTCATCTCCAATCCGGAGTTGTATGATCGCGATACATTCTATAGTTTGAATGATGTGGGATATGCTGATTATCCAACATATGAGGATGCTATAACAAAGGGATTTGCTATTACAAAGGTTGATGGTGAAGTCCTTTCTTATAAGGAGGAATTGAAGAAAACCGCCGAATAGATAGAAAGAGATAGCATTTTTAGCGAACATTTAAAGAATGTGTAATTATAACTGGTGTTCTCCAGGGCCTATTAGGGGCCTTCGGATAACCTTGTGGTGATGGTTATATAATTCAGCTCAAGTTGGTTCTCAGCAACAATTGTCTGTATCTTGAAACTTTAATGTCGCAGTCGAAATTGGATCTTGATCCATGCAACTTTGACATCAAGAAGGTCTCGGTGCAGTACCTGGCATTACACCTTACTGCATATTCTTGAAACTTTCTTTGTGTTGAAGTCATTTAAGTCTGAGAAGGAATGATCTCCTTCGAATAGCCGTCAACAGTATCTCATTCACGTCTTTTCACTCACTATGGCATCCCTCTTTATGATGATCACTGTTCAATAGGGAAGAAGAAGACAGCTCTAAAGCAGTACAAAGATGAGTCGCGGAACTTCCTAATGGAGACATGGGGGCTTATATGTTCTGCAATGCTTATCACGATAATCTCTGCTCAAGTCGATACTGTCGCTGGCCTACGTTCGTAGACATCGCCATCATCTGAGGGGAGGGGCTCCTCTTGACTCGTCAACTCTCTGCAGGTCAGAAATGAACTACGAATAGAAAAAAGTAGTCACTTGTCAGACGCCGAAATGTGGAGAGTTTGGTAGTGAGTTGCGAGTTGGTCTGTTTTTGTTACAATCTTTCCTGGTCCGGGTAATAACTTCATTCAAGCTTGCCAGGTTCAGGAACGTTTAGAAATAGGAAGGTTCTCGACTATTTCGCACATGGGTCACCTCGCCACAAATCACAACTGCTCCAGTGATTCGTAGCTCACTGATCTCACCTATCTCCTTTTTGTCACATCATTACAAATTTCTCCGTAATGACTGGATACGGCATATATATTGGTAATGATCGGCATTTTCGGTGCTCAACTTCATCATCATGCTTTGAGACTCCACAGCACTGCGTGATTTTCGCAGCAATTTTGGTTGGTATTTCGATGATCGTTGTCAAACGTCATAGTGCTTGACTACCGATCTGCATGCTAAAAAAAAATAACACCATTCCACAAAATTATCTTAAGTTCCAAGCGGTCAGAAAGCTTATTTTAGCTACTTAATCAATTACGCCGCGCATTCATGCTGAGGCTAAGAATAGCATTGTGTACAATACATCAATTATTTTTATAAGTTTCGACGCTTAAACAAATTAAGAGACAAAAAGGGTCATATACGAGAGCTCTGCATACGTGGAGTGACCACAATTGCTTTCTGTACTTGTTCGCATATATAAAGCGCTTGATATTCCAACAATTATGAGTTCTCTTGGAGCCTGTTTAGCAATTAAGATAAATATGAAGTTCTCAATTCTCTCTGCTCTTGTTGCTGTTGCAGCCGCTTCACAGATCCAACTTAATACCCAACTACGCTCGACCTATTACACTGGGCTCTCTTCCATCCATGAAAGTGCAGGTATCAACTACTTCCAAGTTGGTCCTGTTTCCCAAAATTTGACCTATGATCAGGAATCTGGTCAAGTCTACATGAGCATCAATGCTGGTGATCAGCCCTCTTATAAGATGGCTTTGATCATTCCAGCTGATGACGATAAGGCTGATTTTCCACAGTTGCAATTGAGCGTCACCCAAGGTGGGAACATTTCCTGGTCCGTCCAAGGTGGCAAACTGGTAGGAACTGACTCTAGCGGTAACGAGGTTCACTTCTTTGCTGGTAAGAACACTGGGGATCCTTATAATTACAGCAAGAACTCATTCTTTGTCGGTGGAACCACTGGTAACATTTTCGACTATGATGTGCGTAACGTGACCGACTTGCAACTTATCGACATTGATGTCACCTATCTTTGAGTGCTCCTCTACACAATTGGTTACATAACACGAAATAATATAATTAAATGCCATCTAACTACTTTCCTTAGCTCTGTTCAACAGTGATTTCGCACCTTTTGCAACAATTGGACTGTAATGCTTCTCAAGCAGTAAAATCTCCCAAACGGTTGCAGCTTCTGCATTACTTCTTGCTGGAACTTGTGCATCCATCAAGTACTTGCCATTGTTGATTCTATCTTCAGTGGAGAAACTGCCAGTCAATTCACCATAACGACCCATCAATTTCTCCAAAAATTTTAGAATAGCAATAGATGATTTCTCTGGTGTTTGTAATAATGACATTGATAATCTCTTGTTGAATGCCAATGCACGTACTTTGGAACCATTCTTAGACCTGAAAAAGATGTTCTCAAGACCTTTCAATAATAATTCAATTCTTGTTGAGACGTTCACACTTGGCTTCTTGTTCTCTAGTCCCAATGGATCTGCTAATCTCAAGGTCTTGTGAGAGAATTCAATATCGGAATCAGTGGAGACATCCAAGAGAATGCCGTAGAGAGAGTCAATGAAAAATGACAGGTCAACGCTGACTTTATACTGATGGTGATTAGCAACCAAAGCAAACGCAGTAGCAACGCTGAGCAAAACCTCTCTATCATTATCATTGGAATCTTTGATTATTTCACGGAACACCTCGAGGAAGTCACCAAGTAAATCAAAATTGGCCATATGACCAATCCTAGCCAATCCTTCCAACACTGATCCCATCAAATGTTTTGGTCTCTCTCTTAAGATCACCAAGTATAGGGACATGAGCATCTTCAAGATCTCTGCTTGGAATCTTTCTCTTTCCTCTTCGGAGACTTTCTGTTCAGCTTTACGCATCTCCTCTTCAATTTCCTTGCGTTCTTTTCTTGCTTTTCTCTCCTTCTTTGACAAATGGACACGATCTTTCTTCTTGAGCTTCATCCTCTCTTCTTTTTCCTCTTGTGTAGCATTCGGGTCATAGTCTGATAAGATCTGTAACGAAAGGAAGACATTAAGGGCACTTTCATCCACTTTGAACTTTCTAGATCTCAACGTCTTTGTCAATAATCTCACAATGTCAAAAGAGATGTCACCAACATCATCATCGTCCAATAAATTTTCCACTGTTTTTATACATTGAGCATAGACCGTATCATTCTTGGAAGAAGGTTTGCAGATCCTTCTAATGATGATGATCAATACATCTGTCCTATAGTTGAAATGCTTGAATGAAGCAGCCAACTCACATGCAGCTTTTGTGGCCAAGGCAGCCATAGTAGGGTCCTTGGATTTCTGCGTTATCTCAGTGAGGACGTTGATATAGGTTCTGTAGTTCAAAACTAAATTCTGTTCGAAATTACGCAATTTGGCAATATCCTTAGATACTTTTTCCTTCTTTTCCATCTCAGTCAATGGTCTGATTCTGTATGCTGGCACTATGGTTTGTAATGCTGGGATTATTGCCAATAATGAGAATCTTGATGTGTTTGGGTTTTTGGATTGAGACATTTTGATCAATCTTGTAAGGGCACCAATGTTCTCCTCTGGTTCCTCCATGAGGTTCTCAACCATCTCTGCAATTTCCTCCTTGAGGACGATGATCTTGTCTTCTGTGTCTGGCTCTGATTCTTCCTCTTCTACTTCAACCTGCTCTTGTGGTTCTTGTTCTTGTTCTTGTTCCCGCTCCTCTTCTTTCTCTGATTCAGACTCATCAGATACATCCTTCATTACTGCTTCAACTTTACCACCTTTCTTAATCGGCAACGCACCCGAGTCTCTCTTCTCCTGCTTAAGAGTACGTGGCTTCAGCTCATAATCCATCTCCTCATCCTCGGAATTTGCCTTGGGCTCAAACTCTTCATCATCAACATCATTAACCATATTCGAGAGACCAATGCTCAATTGGGCATCCTGTTGCTGTTTCTTTAGCTTTCTCTGCTCCTCCTGGAACCTACTAACCCTTTTCTTAGCCATTTTGATCAAAGTTCAAAGTTAGCAATCACCGAACCCTCTCAATAATGATATGACTCCGTGAACAAGAGATGTTAAGACGATCTCGAATAACTAGCTCATCGCAGTCGGAAAAAAAAAATTAAAGCAATTCTTATTTACTAATTCAGGAATATACTAGTTTTGGTAATTATCGAGGTGGTTATTCCACACCTTCCCACTTCGAGCATTTTTAGTATTTTTCCTGTTTTTCTTTTTTCTGGTAAACTTTTTCGTCTGAGAAATAACAAAAACAATCCAATCTTGGTGGTTAAAGGACGGTTTGCAGTTTGTTTCATCCGACTGAAGGCATTTTATCTTTATAGTTGAGTTAGTTTTATCTGGTATCCTCCTTCTTTGGTTGGCTTTAAACAGTATTTTGAGTGAAATCTATCTGAACAACCTATAATGAGTGTTGCTGTACCCAACGAAAAGAGCAAAGATGCTATTGAATCGTCAATAGAGACCAGTAAGTCATCACAGCAGTTCAAATTCGTGAATAACTCGCCTGGTTCGATGCGGAGACCAAAAATGCGGATGAAACCCGCTTTCAAGATCATAAAACAACAAAGTTCTCAAGACTCTATACAACAATCATCACAGTTGAACAAAGACTCTATGATCATTGAACACATATTGGACCCTATGACGAGTAACTTCATCAATACGTCGGATAAGAAGTTCTCAGTACAAATGAGCATCAAGAGACCTCCAGGGAGACCAAGAAAACACCCTATAGAGGAGAACAAAGTGAAGAGGCCTCAAGGAAGACCCAGAAAGTACCCTGTACAGGTGAGTGGGAGCTCTATACCAAAAGTTGTGAAGAAGGACGAACCCAAAGTGCAGCAGTATCCTATCGATACCGAGTTGCTGCCTAAGAGAGGCAGGGGAAGGCCTAAGAAAGACTCTGGCGAACTCAGTGATGCAACGAGCGTTGCAGTGGCTGCAGTGGCTGCAGAGAATGATTCAAAGTTATGATTATGTTTTGGGGACCTAAGATAGTCAAGCTGTAGCATTTAAAAGTCTACAGAACATTCCTAAACTGCCAAAATAGGAAACTCGCCCAATCAGGAGCCCCCACGGAAAGGTGTGGGGGCCCACCGCACAACCATCAACAAATCTTTTCTGGGAAGACGACAACCTCGTCTGTTTATTTGTTGAAGACAGAAGAAGATCGAAGGATAATGTTGAGCTACCGTACTGCCCTTTTTCGTGCCACAAGGGGCATCTCGAGATGTAAGTCTTTGATTCCTAAATGTTCTTTATGTTAAGGGGGGTTCTAACAGCATACGCACAGGTTTCCATACCACAAACCAATTGATGAAGGCTCAGGTGTTTAGAATGCCAGCGATGTCTCCAACGATGGAGAAGGGTGGTGTCACCGACTGGAAGTTCAAAGAAGGCGATGCTTTTAACAGTGGTGATGTTCTTCTTGAGGTCGAGACGGATAAGGCCACTATTGATGTTGAAGCTCAAGATGATGGTATTTTGGCAAAGATTCTGATTCAGAATGGTGTAAAAGATATCCCAGTAGGTGAGCCAATTGCCATCTTGGCCGAGGAAGATGATGATTTGGCCAATTTAGAGTTGCCAGAGTTGAATCTGAAGTCCAAAACTGCACCAAAAAAGGAGACAGAGAAAGAGGTGAAGAAAGAAGCATCAAAGTCAGTGGCCCTATCTGAAGGTGTTTCCACGAAAGCCAACGTACAGCAGGTGTTCTTCCCATCTGTTGACTCTCTGTTATCTGAGAACAACATTTCCAGAGACGAAGCTCTCGCTAAGATCCCAGCGACTGGGCCACAGGGACGTTTGTTGAAAGGTGACGTCCTCGCATACTTGGGTAAGATTTCAAAAGACTCAGTGAACAGCATTGCTGCATACATCAACAGTCATTCCAAATTGGACCTGTCCAACATTGAAAAGCATCAAATCAAGCCTAAGGAAGTCGAACAAGTGCAAGAGGCTAAAGAAAAGATCCAAGAGGTTCCAATCAAACCAATGGTGGAGCCTCTGATTAAGACTTTCTCCTTGGACAATGTTCTGGAGTTCCAGAGAGAGATTGACTCTCCAATGTCCTTGAAGGAATACGTAGAGGGTGCGTCTAGACGTGCGGAGAGATTCGCATATCAAGCACATGGCGAACAATCTGACTTTTATGATCCAATCTTTGAAGATCTGTGCTCCGTGCCATCTACTGTCGACAGATTCTCGATCAGATTGGACATCCCAACACAAAATGCAAAGCCATTGAACGCATTGGACATTGCTGAGGACTTGTTTTCCGATCCGGTCATTGGTTCAAAGAACGAATTGACTGTAACTGTGACGTTGAACGAAAAGGTTGTTGACTCTAAGGCAAAGGCACTGTTATATCTGTCCCAGTTGGAAAAGTACCTAAGTGTTTAGGCGCTTTTTCGATGAATTGACCTATATGTTGGTTATGAATTAAATTACAGTTTACTATAGATAGAAGGATCAACCGTTTCTAAATTGCTTACTATAAACAAGGTGTATTTGGCATCTATTAATTAATTTTGTATATGGAGATTATTGTTAGCAAAGAACAAAATGTGTCAAGAACGCCACACCTCCGCCGACCACCAGCCACACTGTGGCGAGAAAAGCGGCTGATGCACGTGACTTTGGCCAATTTTATTGGGAACATTTCTCTTTATATAAAGACGTAAAATTGGTGGACGTTTCCCTCTTGGAGAAAAGATGCATTACATACCAAAAGATGACTGTTCCTCAACCACACGGTGGTGTTCTCAAGGACCTGATTGCCAGAGATGTGCTCAAGCAACAGGAGCTTCTCAAGGAGGCTGCTTCTCTCCAACGTCTCTCCCTCACCGATAGGCAGCTGTGTGATCTGGAGATGATCTTGAACGGTGGGTTCTCTCCACTGGAAGGCTTCTTGACCCAGAAAGACTATGATTCCGTTGTTGAAAACATCAGATTGGCCAATGGCTTGGTTTGGTCCCTCCCAATCACCTTGGATGTGTCCAGGGAACAAGCCGCTAAGTTCCAAACTGGTGAGAGAGTCGTGCTTACAGATGACTACGACTACGAACTTGCCATCCTGACAATCGAGGATAAATACACCCCAGATAAGCAACTTGAAGCTGATAAGGTCTTCGGTGGCGATGCTGAGCACCCGGCCATTCAATACCTGTTCCAGCAGGCTGGGGATGTCTACTTGGGTGGTGCCCTCGATGCTATCCGTTTGCCATCTCATTACGACTACACAGGTTTGCGTAAGACTCCACAGGAGCTGCGTAACGAATTTGCTAAACGTAACTGGGCCCGTGTCGTTGCCTTCCAGACAAGAAACCCAATGCATAGAGCGCATAGAGAGCTGACCGTGCGTGCCGCTAGAGACATAGACGCCCACGTCTTGATTCATCCTGTCGTTGGTTTGACCAAGCCAGGTGATATCGACCATCACACGAGAGTCAGAGTCTATAAAGAGATCATCAAGAAATATCCACCGGGCACTGCTGAGCTTTCTCTTTTGCCATTGGCTATGAGAATGGGTGGACCAAGAGAAGCAGTGTGGCACGCACTGATCAGAAAGAATTTTGGTGCTACCCATTTCATCGTTGGTAGAGACCACGCTGGTCCAGGTAAGAACTCCCAGGGCGTTGATTTCTATGGCCCATACGATGCTCAGGACATGGTTGCTCAATTCAAAGAAGAACTGGGTATCACCATTGTTCCATTCAGAATGGTTACCTATTTGCCGGATGAAGATCGTTATGCACCAATTGATACAATTGGCCCAGAGACTAAGACTTTGAACATCAGTGGTACAGAGTTGAGAAAGAGATTGAGAGATGGTACAGAGATCCCAGCTTGGTTCTCCTATCCTGAGGTTGTAAAAGTGTTGCGTGAAAGACATCCACCAAGACCAAAGCAAGGTTTCGCCATCTATGTTTCCAACAGACGTTTCGGATATTCTCTTTTGGATATCTTTAATCAATTCGGTGGTAGACATTTCAGCGTCCTTGACACTACAGAAGTCACCAGTTCCCCGCTGTTTGCCCGTGAGTTGAACGCTTCTGGTGCTGGTGTTATCATTGTGGATGAAACTGAACAAGCTAAGGACCAATTCAAGAGTGAAGTTTCAAAGACTGGTACATTCATCAGTGTTGGTGGCGAAGGTTCAGATGTCGTTGTTGATTTATCCCAAATCTCAAACATCGAGCAAGAGACTACTAAGGTAATCTTGTCTTTGGAAGACCAGGGTTTCTTCAAGTTCTAAAATGTGTGTATAGTTATGATAAAATCTAGATGAATTTTGGTGTCTATCAGGTTTGTAGTGGATGATCCCATGACTAGTTTGTCCAAAGGTCCTCTTCGGGTTCTAGAATTGCTACCGATCTTTCTCAACGAGAGTGATAAATTGCTTCTTATAAAAGAGACAAGAAATGGTTTCGTGGTCTAGTTGGTCATGGCATCTGCTTAACACGCAGAACGTCCCCAGTTCGATCCTGGGCGAAATCAATTCTTTATTTTTTTAAATTCAAAAAGTACAACTTGCTTATGTAATCCTTGCAGTTGCGAGGCATTCGCGCCTCAGCCAATCAATCGAGAAATTTTCGCGGGTGGCAACTGCGTGGGCCCACAAAAACATCGCGAAAAAAACTTCTTCGCGGTTTTTTCCCTTCTTCCTGTAACCGCCCCCCCCCTGAACGAACAAACCCGCGAACTTCAAAGGATCAAACAGGTCGCGAAGCTGTTGACAGGAAGTGTCTGAAGAGAGCGTTTAATAAGGGTTAATAAGATGGTGACGCCAGCTGGAGCCAATGTTTGCCGTCGGTGCAAGAAGAAGAGACAGGAAGATGAACCTATAGAGACCGCCCGCTACAGAACCTGTAAGCCATGTCGTGAGATTGAGCGTAAGCGCAAACGTCTCAAAAAGCTGAACTTTGTCGGTGTTGATGCTGAGACTGCGGCGGCTGCCGCGGCCGAATTAAGCCGCAAGAATGCTGCTGAGATCGAGCAGAGCATCATCAACATTGCTACACACGTCTCAAAGACTCTGCCACAGGAACATCAACATCAACATCAACAACATGTCGACGCGTTGCAACATCACATCCATCAGGGTCCACCACAAATCCAGCAGTATGACCAATCTACTCTCAAAGAGGAAGAGCACCAGCCTACTATTTTGGTTCGTGAAGCTGACGCCGCCGACAAGGAGATTCCAATCGACGAAAACTTGTTGAAAGAAGGCGCGATAGATGAAGATCAAAAAGCGAGTTTAACTAAATCCCCACATGATTTAACTGATGCCGACAAGAAGGTCGATGCGAGCAATATCTTTGCCGTGATGAACTCCGATGGTGTTGAGCAGCAACAACAAGGAGAGGATGCGAGCAATGCGAGGACTCCCTTAACTGAAGCCCAATCTCCATCCATCTTGGATAACTTGAACCATTGTCTATACTGTGGTGCTAGACGCTCCATCCATGATGACGGACGCTATCAACTGTGTGGCAATTGTGTGTCAAACCCTTTAGAGAAGGCCAATGTCTTTGACGATTTTGAATCTTATTTGGATAGGATCGAGCACGGCAAGAATGAAGATTTAAAGAATGTTATCTTCATCAAGAAATTTGAAGATGAAGAATTGATTCCAAGTTTCACGCATGATAACCTGGATCAGATTCTGATTAAACTTCAGGATAGCTTTATAGACAGAATTATGCAAAGATCTGGGTTCAAATTCTCCAAAACCAGTTCCAATTTATCTGCTAAGCCGTTCCCAAAATCAATCAAGCTTCTATACAAGTGTAAACAGGACATCAAGACGGTTCATAAGAGCAACACTCCAAGCTCTCCGGGGACACCAATCTCGAGAAGATTGAAAACAGAAAACTGTAACTCGAACTTCTATGTGTCATATGATGTTATTGGGAAGAACCTGAGCATCAAATTTAATCATAACACCCATAAGACCTTTATCGAAAGATTATACTCGCAGGAGTTTATTGGGAAAGTTGTGGAGTTATTGCGCTCTTATGTTGACTTGAATGAAATCTTTGATAAGCTCTTTGAAGTTGCTGATTCTGAATCTTTGAAGAATGAGCTTGAACAGACAAAAAGAATCAACTTCATTAAAGATTTCAGTACGATGTTTGTTTGATTCAAATGATGATACATTGTATTTTTTGAGTGTTTCATTAAATGTTTTTTTGTGTTTATGTTTTCTAGTATGCGTATGTAAGGTTCGATTAGTAAATCCTTTAGTCTTTTCTGATTGATTGTATATTATAGCATAGTTACTGTCAAGCAGGGTTCTAGGGTTGCTTATATACCTTAGGTAATAGGTGTTCATGGACACCTGACTCGTGGTATGGGCTGAGGTAACCGTCTGGCCCTGATAGCGTACGATATATATATTATCAATGTTTGAGCGAGCCAAACCATTAACAAAATCTCTTGATATCCCGAAAGAGTACAATCAGTGAGGTGAGCGATTATGCGGTCTGTCACAACTTGGCTGTGTTTCTCTGAGATGCGACCAGGCTATTTTCTGGGACATTCCGGGCGGTTCTTCTCCTGGCAATCGACCTCTCTCGGCTTGACAGTCGTAGTTCAAAGATTACAGGCATATAAGAGAGTAATACAGATTATAAGTCGAATCAGACTGTCTCAAAGTCCAAAAAGCCCCCAGAAGCAATAACCGCACCGAACCCTCCACTTACCACAACGTACTTCTTTCAAGTTGCAGGGAGTGCGCCATCTCATCCAATAAATCATTATTTCGACTCTTCTCCTAGTCAGGAAAGAACACCCACAATTCCTGAAAGAAAAAACCTCCAGCTTAGGATAACGACGAATAGTAGGAATGATAGAATCCACCTTAAATTTTCTCCCGACAGTTATTTCGAGGCTCTCAAGATTCTCAGCTTTGATCAGCGGAACCTGTTCAAGCTTAGGAATACCACCAGTTCCTTTAAAGAAGGAAACACTCTTTCCACATGGGTTGCCTTTTCGATTGCATTCCAATGAAAGCTTTGTTAAATTATGAAGATCGATCTTGTGCAGAGGTTCAAAGAAATGACTTAGTTTAAGGTCCTTGATCTCTCGAAGAAATAGGAAATCGTCTTCGTCGTATTCTCTGACAGTTGCTGCACCGAAAACCGTTCCAAAGCCTGACAATGCCACTCTGTGCAGCAGGGGTGCATTTAGATCGATGCATGGTGGTGCTTCCTCTCGAAAGCTGATGCTTAGCTCATTCAGACTAGGCGCGTCAAGTCCTTTAATGCTCAAGGGAAAATCTCCGGAAGCAGAAGAAAAGCTGGCACGCTTTCCAGTGAACTTCACATTTTGAAGATCCAGGCCTACAAAGATTCCGAATTCTTGAGTGTTTATTGTTCTGTTTTCCAACTTCACTGCAGCACCCCACGCATAAAATGCATTTATATTACCACCTTCCAAATCAATACTGTCTATCATTTCATTAGAATATTCCATTAACACCAGTTCGCCAACATTCTCAATCTCTAGCTTTGTGCCGCCTTTGAAAACACATCTTTGCAATTCTAAGCTCCCTACGCTCTTAAATGATATCCTACCGAGGTCAATATTACCATCATTAAGTCCCACAAATTCAGAATCCCTGATGACAATTTGGGAAGATTCCGGTAATGAGTTGATGAGTTTGAAGATCCTGTGAGACATTGATCTCATCCCTTTGCGCTCCCTTGGAGATACCACATTTTGACCTGAAGCATATTGCACAACCCCTGCAAGTGGAATATGAAGCAATTCTGGCAATGATTCCAAACCCACACGGTCAAGATGTGTCATGATCTCTATGATGAGTTCCGTTGGTAAGCCTAAAGGCCTTATGAGGGATCTGTTTAGCGTTGGTGAGCTTCTCCTGAGAGACATAATGGCTTACAGTATTAAGTAGATAACAAAAGGAATGTCTTTTCTCAAAAGTGCCCTAAATCTTTGTCGAGTGAGAACAATTATCACTGCTGAGTAATGCCGCGACGGTGGAGAGTTACATTTTCAAGATTCTGTCTATACCACAGCTGGCTTTCACCACTTAATTGATTAGTATAGTCTCGATGCCATCGGTGTGGCGGAACTGTAAAATAGAAATATCACTATTGAAAGGAATAGATAACCCAAGGGCCAAGAAAGGTGAGACGTGAGAAACGGGCAACCTATCGGCGCTATGTTTAGGTAATGGCTCAAAACTGGTTTGCGCAGCACGATAAGAACAACATTTTGAGTTCTGATAGGGAGATCTCCGGTCTCTCGACGGGCTGAGTAGCAGTGGAATATGGGATATCAATTCTCAATGCCGCCATTGATAATTGTGTGTAGGGATGACATCTAATGGCCTTCAACCCCATCCGACATTCGATTCGAATATTCGGTCGAATATGGTACTTTGTAATCAATTACACAATAAGCATCCTGATTAGGAAATTTTCCTGTTGTGGAGTAACTAGGATCCCATATGAAACCCTATGAATAGATACTCTCCAGTCATTGTTACTTTCCTGAAACACAAAAATACTATTCTATTATATTTGATGTTCAATAGCACCATTTGTCATGATCCGTTGAGCAGCAGTCGCACTTCAAAGTTGGTTCAGGGCCTTGGAGAAGATTGAACCCGCATCAACATTGGTACCAAGATGATCGCTAGCCTCCAAGTCCTCGTCTGATACATGAGTTGTTATCTTGATATCAGAGCAGTTATCTTGAGTTTTGCTGTTAAACAATCTGGAATTATACTGCGAAGAGATAAGACGCTGTATCGTCAATGGAGAAAGACGATGGCGGCGGTGGAGAAGGATGTTCCTGGCCAGAGAGAATGACCGTTCACAGCTCGTACTGGTTGCTGCGAATGCAAAGACAACTCTTGCAATCTTTGCCAATTTTGGAAGGCGATCTCTCTCTCTCTTCCAGTAGGATAGTGGATTGAAATCTTGTGTGCTTCTCACAAAGTCTTTTGAAGAAGTAAAAAACTCCGATTCGGACTCCAGTCAAATTTATTTCTCGAATTACTCAGATCGCCATCTTGCTGATCTTGAACACATCTTAATACCATGATGTCAGACATGTCATCATCTTCAAGGCTTTCATCGGCGTCAACTCTACTTGGCTGTGTCATTTGAACCACTGGAGACCCCTTACCATCCTGTTCAATGGAAGAAATGATGTCTTCAAAAACCAACACCTTGGCATGACACATATCGATGGTATTTCTTGCGTCACGGACACTCAAGTTGGAGTAGATTATTGAGGTTCTGAAGCGTGGATCCAACAAATTGGCTAAATAGAAATAGTCAACCAGGTCTGAAGGCTTCACGTGCTTCTCAAGTTTGGCGCTTGCAGCTTCTGCTGCAAGCATATAACCTTCCGGTAAGCGTTCAAATGTGCTTTCAATTCTGTGTTTCTTGAAAAGTTTTGTAGTGTCCTCTGTGTAAAGCATTCTTCAATATCTTTGTTGTACTCAGTAAAGTAGAAGTAGCATACAAAAGCATCAGAACTCACACTGATACATCGATTGAACCTTTGAGTGAAGCTATAGAATGGCTTCAAGAGACCCTTCATTAGTTGGTTTTCGGCCCATTCTCTTTTGTTCAGCACCAAATCAACATCATCAGCGATTGATGCACCTCCAGGAGAATATGCTCCTAAAGAGTTCATCTTTCTCTTTATATTCTCACTGGCATCACCGTACACTGTTCTTAAAAACTCCGCAATCGGAAACTTAAAGGTTAAAAACCAAATAAGAAGCTCGTATGTGGCATTCCACCTGGTTACCACTTCTCCTGGCGGTTTAGTAAAGGATAATTTCCAGTTTTCACAAATGGCTTGAAACTTGGTCCGATATGGATCTGATAGACGAATGATAGATGCAACTTTCCTCACTTTTATCATGATTGCTTGAAAGCCTGCATTTGATTGAAGAAGACGAATAGCGACCAAGTGAAGAACATGACTTATACAATGGAACCAAGTATTTTCATCAAATATCCAAGAGATTTCATTGGAAGCAGCAGATCTTCCTATGGAAGTCCTTCTTTCTTCCAACAGCTCTTGTAAATAGGTCATCATACGTATGTTATTAGCTGCACCGTCAGTAGTGACTGCAAGGATTTTCGATGCCACATTGTATTCCACCAAAACTGCCATAATCGCATTTGCGATCTGTTCACCGCTATGCTCGAGACTAAATTTCGAAAAAGAAAGTAGCACCTCCTTGAAACGATATAATGAATCAACAAACGAACCAATCAGACTTATATAATGCCCAAGATCAGAGGGTGACTGCCATAGATCCAATTGCAAATGTAAAGACATTCACTCATCTGAACTTAATAATTCCTTAACTTTCTGTTCAATCTCAAATACACGTTCCTTCAACTTTGTTGACAGCGAATGACGGTTCTTGATCGGTAGGTTTATAATATCAATTTCGAACAAACGTTGGAACTTCGGAGATTCGACGAGGGAAAATGGTACTGGATGCGATGCAAACAAGTCTAGAAGTGTCTCTTGGAATCTGATATTCTTTGTTTTGACTGCACTGGCAGCGATGTCATCCATGATTGTGCTCTTTCTGAGTCTCTTGAGGTTCTTTCAGTTGAAGCACCTTTCTGGAAATCGCTTTTGACGAAACCATGAGAATTGACAAGATGATCTCTCATATTGGATGTTGATGTTTGGCGTCACGAATCTGTTGTTGAAAATGGGCAGCCTTGGGCGAAAGAGCATTTAATAACATAGTGTGGCCTTTTTCTTCCTCTGAAAACCCAAATATTGGGCAGCTTCTTCACAGTAAAATGAGGCCAGATCAGACTTTTTTCTTTGGTGGAGGCATGCTTATGGGTCATTGGGGTAACATCTATTAGTTGAAATTCAATTGGCTCGTCATCAGGATCACTATCCTCTCCCGCAGGAACTTCTGTGTTGTTGTTATCTTCATCTTCATCACCAGAGATTGGACTTGAACTTGACTGACTTCTGGGAGGAACTTTGGTGCTTTTCTGTCTTTTTGACTTTGAAGCTTCATAGTCCGAGTCTGAACTATGGACTTCGGAATCACTTCCGAGGTTCATTGCTTTATAGTCCTTTCGCTTCTTATTTCTTACTGATATTCTTGGATTGGTCATTGTGTAACTTGCATACAGCTTTCCCGGTTAATAAGAACGTCTAAAAATGAGAGTAATCCTCAAGAACTTGTTATACACACAATTGGCACGACGACACTTATCACCTGTAATTATGTTGTAGATACTAGAAAGTATGAGACTTAAGACGATTTCTTTATTGGGCTAGTCTCTTCAGCCGAGATCTGCTCAAGCTGACGCGGTAATCGATGGAATCTTTGGAGTCGCGCCTGAGTTCAACTTACGCAATCGGAAAGTAAAATCACCCAGTCGGTAATTTTCCAGATATGGCGTTTTCCAATAAAACGCCGTAGAACTGAGATATACGAGAAGAAGTTGAGCTACATACTTGTCATATATTTCTACAATAGATAAAAGAAGGTACCTTTGTACCTCAATGAAAATCATCCCCGGAAGATAGGGATATCGGAAGTTCTTGGCTAGTTATTCGACTTTTCCTCTTTCCAAATACCCTCATACAATATATCCAAACTATTTTCTTATAGAGAGCACTAAAAAGACAACAGTGATTAACAGGAAATCGTCGATACAGCTCATAAATGTCATGTATTGCCCTAGAAGGATTTCTTTCGACGAGATATATCACATTACATTAGTCGAATAATTGGGGAGTTCAGAATTCACATTCGACTACAGTCGAATAGCGTCGAATAATCGAATATGACCCATTCGATCCCATCCCTACCCATCCCTACAAAAATATCATTTGACACCGTGTTCTACAGTTTTCTGAAGATGCGTAGCTTCACACATCATCTGGACCTTAGGGTATTTCGTTCAGAGGAAATAATTTTTTTATGAAGCATGTCAATCATACTATCACTGTTAAAAGGAAATTCAAATTTCAGACGCTTCTATTACTTCCTTTAAGTACTATTACTATAAGATAATAGATATAAATCCCTAATAGAGATGGGCACGGATAGAGCCCGCCTCTATCCGTTATCCGTACGGATAGGTACTAAATATATCCCAACACGGTGATATTTCCTATTTGGGTTGATGGCAATGATTTCACATTCCTACAAGTTTTCATCCGAATATTTATAGTTCCAGGAGGCCACCCAAAAGGTATCGAGCAGAATATATTGATACTGGCCTGTCCATTATGACAGCACGACAGATAGATCAACGATCGGATATCCAGTGCATACAATTCATAGTATCTCACTTAACTAGGCAGAAATATATTTGATTAGTCTATAGACATTAGGTACGAGAATATACTGATCTTCTTTTGCACTTTTATAATTTTCCACGAGGAAACTAAGACAATTTCGTTCATTTTCTCTTAATATTGGAGCATTTTTAGTCTTTTTGGCCAGAAGAACATTTCAGAAATCTCTTGGGAAAAAAGAAAGGCCATTGAGGAATAATTTCAGATGCTGATGCGCCGCTAACCTAGTGCTACTTTCAAAGATGAACAGAAGAGCCACGCTGATAGTTATAATCTTAGTCTTCTAAGAAAGCTATTGACATTTGGAATTTCCGGCCATTGTGGTTTAGCAAACAAGAGTCAGCATTTGGGAGATTAAATACATTTGTGCGAATCCTGCTGTATATTCGCAGACTGCGGATGTCAAACAGTCTCCATACCCAATATATTGTAGATGTCATCTTTGTAGATACTACTGTTGCCTGTGAAAACCAACAGAATCTGCTCTTGAGAAGATCTTTCAGGATATTAGAGTAAATGCAATGCATTCCTTGTAGGAAGTCTCCAGCACCATAGCTCTATCCGTACGGATAGCCTTAACTATGACGGATAGAGAGTGTTCAAAAGAACCTATCCGCGGATACGGATCACGGACTGAACTTATCCGTGCCCATCTCTAATTCCTAACGACGCTGATACGTTCAAAGATCGTTCTCAGTCAAATCTCACTGCCGTTTAAGTTCCTATTTGATGTACACACACCTAAATTCGCGCCGTGTCCCACTTTCCGCGGTCAGTCGCGGATAGAAAAAAGATGACAGATCCCCTTTCTTTGGCCCTGAGGACTGTAGACCAATCGCTGAAACAATGAAGTTGCTGTCACTTTGTTTGCTCATAACCGGTGTATTTGGTGCGGTGACTCAGTACTGTGTTGGCTTCGAAGACTCAAAGAAGCCAAGAGAGCTGATTGTTAAGGTTGGCTCAGATACTAGCGTGTTGCTCTACCACATCACTGACGTCGCTTCCTCCAACATTCCTTTTGATATTAACGACGAAGTCCTCCGGTTGGAACCTAATGGGTTCGGTATCTGTACTCGGGAGAAGGTGTCAAGGGGCAATTGTGATACTGTGGGGACTTTCTCGTTGAAATTTGATGATGCTCATCAGGACCTTGTCAACAAGTTTGTCCACGCTGGTGAGAAAGTGAACCTAATAATCTCAGAGGAGGGTATTTATTGTGCTGTGATGTATCAGAAAGGCGCTGAATTGAGTAACACTACCTTGGTCGAAAGTCACAGTTATGGATATCTTCCATTGCCACAGTATGGGACGATGAATGCGCTCTATCAGCTTAGCATTCTGCTGGTAATGACATGTGCGATCCTGGGAATCATGTTTCTAGTTGAGAGGAAGGCGTATATGAGAGCTATTTATCAGGACATCCTTTTTCTTCTATTGTTCAAACTCCTTCTTTCTTTTCAAAAGTACCTTGTTTTTCGGAAGAACAACTTCAGTGGCAGTCATAGATATGTGAGATGTGCGGATTTTAAATCGTTATATAATGCGCTATTGTCGTTGACAGATTTCCCATCTCTATTCGACGTGCTAATGCGTATGATGCTCTTTTCTACCTCTCACAGATTGAGTGTTGGTGTGTTTGGCTTCCAAAAGAAGAAGACAGACAAGACGACTATGGAACCTTTGTTCAAAACTTGCTTCCTGCTCATGACAATCAGTGGAATTCTGGTCTCTTTTCAGCAGCCATTAGAATTACTCCTTCCATTGCAGCTATTCCGGTTCACCTATATCTTCTCTCGGATTGTCCTTTCTATTGTTCCGATATGTATGGTGTATATCATGTGGAAGAAGTCCAAAATCACAGAGAGAGAGATCGTGGATCCAGTTTTTGCTGAGAAGTATCACCTGTCAACGCTTTGCCTTATTTGGATTCCCATTATTACTTCTCTTGTTTCTTTTGCAAGTGAGAGAGTTATTATGAGTATCATCTCAAAAAATTCTCATACGCATCTAGGTGGATCTGGAAGCGATCTGCCAAAAGTTGCTTTCATTTCAATGGAATCATCCTTAGACTACAATTATTTATTTGTGCTCTTGAAAAATCTCCCTGAATTCTCAATGCTCTTCGTGCTATGGGCGTTGCTCTTAATCTGGAGACCTTTCCTGACTCAAAAAAGTGATCTTGAAAGCATTGACAGCAATGAAGTAGTTGAAGAAATTGAAGAACTTGAAGAAAAGCAGCTTTAATCATGGAGGTATAATAGGATTATGGTTATATCATGGTACAACAATCGATGAATCTTATGAATATGTCAATTCTATCGAATAATAAATATGTATTTAAATTTCGGCAAGAGTTCAGGGGCCCTCGATATCGGCAATTCATGGATAAGATCTGAGATTTCATGACTATGAGAACAACTGGAATTCTCCCAGATAAACATGAACATGTGTGAGGAAAACAATTGGAGGTACTGAGCGCTCGAAAGGTCAAACCAGCACACTCACAATTTCAAAAATCTTGTCTGTTATTCTGTCTCGATTTTCATCCAAAGAATTTTACAACCATGTATATTACGGAAACAAACAAACAATCAGCCTCCGTGATTCCATACATAGTTTGGGCCAAGCTATTTCACTTAGCAGTTCATTTAAATATCTCCTCAAAGCAACACATCCCCATGTGAAATTATACGAGCAATCCAGAATCATTTTATATCGTAATCACTCGATCTGATTCCGTTTCAGGTCTATTCTGAGCCGCTTTCATAGTTACAAAGGTGTCAGAATCACTATCCATGATTGATCTAAATAGTGTTCTTGCACTCTCTCCAGAGTTTATATGAGAAATCAAGAAAAGTGCTATTGATTGTTGTATTATAATATAGCAATAGCCCTGATATGAGCACATGATTCATAGTATATCCCAATCAAGATAGGGATAAAAATTGCGTCGATTTCTGCTGAAATATTAAGAAATATCTGTACCCCATAAGTATTAAGTTTTTGGGGAGTTCTGGATCTCAAAATAAAAGCCCTTAAACGAAACTTAACATGTTTTGGCCAAAATGAGTAACAATATATCTTTAAAGACCTCCTCCTCATCATAACCCACTTTTTTTATTCGGATTCTAAAAAGTAAAATTTCCACCATTTCAACAGGTTAAGAGCCCCAAATAGCAGATATCTATGGAAACGCTTGCCATGTGTGATGTAGCATATGTATTGCTACTTTGTTGATCGGTTCGGGAGTGGTAGGCTACTTACTATAGCTTTGTTAGGGAATTCATCAGGATTTTATTTTTCCAGCAACAAAATAAACAAATTCGAGGTATGAAATGGTCTTCGGATGTTTTCGCTGGAGTTATGTGATTAAAGTTCGCCAGCTCCTATTGGAGACTTGGCGATTGGAAATGTCCAAGCCGGACTGGTGCCTTGTTTGATTGCACACTTCCAATGATTTGGGATTGATTGTTGAGTTGGAGATCGTTTATCGACATGGTTTGGGTAAAGGATACCCTGGTGCAATGGATCTGAAAGGCGTTGGTCAAAAACCCTGCATGGCAGAGAAGATGATTTTGATCATTCCATCAATGTGGTCTAGCTCATGAGGTCAAGGAATTTGTTCTGGATCTTATCTGCACTGAGGAGGTGAGATGTCAGCTACTAGTCAAGGGGACGTAGGAGGTGCTTGAGCAAGAGGATTCCTAAAGTTGTGTTTTGGTTCAAGACAAACCATTTGAGACCGTTTGTGTTGTTCTTTCCTGTATGTCCAATTCTGAGGTAAGTTGGCGTGTTCTAGTTGATTTATCTAAGCATGCTATGATTGATACTTGTGAAATCCAGAATTAAGCAGGAAAGTCTTTGAAACGCTTTAGGATATTTGTCATGAGATGATATGAGTGGAGTGAAAGCTCTGTGAGGTTTACAGCTGTGATATTTATGTTATATTGATCATGGTTGTAGTTATAATGAGTGGTAAGATATCAGTATGGAGCATGTGGATGTTGAAATGCTGGAAATCTTACTTGTTAGTATAGTAAAATCTGAAGATGAAGGAGTTACTGAACTATGAAGATGAAGGAGTTACTGAACTATGAAGAGAAGGATGCGTTTCTGGTTTCGGTTTTGTGGTTGTTTTATATACTTATTTTTTCTATAATTTTATTGCATGTATGACTCTCAATCGTCAGCTCCGTCTTTAGGATCCCCACACTGACCGTCGATACCCCCGTAAGAGTTGAAATATATTTCGCCCTTTACAACGTTGTCGCGTCCAATGTCATCATACCTGTCGGCATTGTTATCTCCCCACTGAGCTGCGGCGCAATATTTGGGAGATGGGTTTGAAGACAAGAAGCCCCACATTTCCGAAGCGAGTTGCTGCTTTGATGAGTAGTTATTCTCATCGTCTAGCCAACCTCCCGCGTAAGTAGCGTCAGTCTCCTCGAAGTTATAAGACAACCATGACACATAAACAGCGTCATCTCGCTTATCGAACGTCCCCGAGGTCTTGCTGTCAATAACCGCATTAATCAGGTCATCATGGCTTTGTAGACTGACACTCATAATCAAGTGGTTGCCTTGATCGGAATCACCTAATATGAGGGGACTCGGTCCTGTATTCGTGCCGTTGATAACCAAGTCTCCTAGTGCCAGCAGCCTTAGTCCAATTGATGCCAAGCTATCTCTTTTGCCAAGTGTGGTAGTGTTAACTGGCACTAATGTGACTAATCCGTTCGGAATTGGCAGAGAAAGTGTGTTGTTATCAACGCTGCCATCTTTGAAACTCTGGAGCAGACTGCCTGTAAGGCTGCGTTTACTCTCTGTATTTGTACCAGTCTGAACATGGTCACCTGCGAGCGCAACAGCAGTTGCTATGCCTGCAATCGCAAATGACACGACACACCCTACACCCGCTGAGCCAGCACATAAAATAGCAGCGACACCAGCCCACACTGTCGCCATCACGACAGCGTTCTTGCCCCCACTATGCATAAATGCCCATCTTGCTCTTTTAACTAGCAAGGGTCTAGCAATGGCCCCAGTAACAACAGTTGCTAATAGAAGTAGCGCGTTACGAGAAAGGGACGCGCGTGCTTTCATTATTTTTTTTCAATGCAATTTGTTTGATATCTAGCAGATAATCACCAAACACCAGAAGCGCGAACCCAGCTCTTTATATATACCGAAGCAGCATCCTCTCATACAAGCGATTTATACTTATGCAACAGCATAACTAATCACAGCTGATGTCGCCGCGTTATTGATGCATCCATAATCTTCAACAAGCGGATATGATTGGGCACGATAACATTCGTACGAGGATCAGCATTGAGTACGTCATATGATCCACCTCGTACGAGGATCAGCATTGGACACGCCTTATGATCCCTATCGTAGCCAACAAATACTCACAAAGAGGATACATCAGACAATTTCTCATATCTCAAAACACAAGGAATCGACGGAAAAGCAGCACATCCAGACCTACGAAGATGTGCATAACCTGTTCCCAAACAAATGGAATCTTGCAACGAATAGACTGTGATGGGATTCGATTAAACAAATAGGCCGCGTGGGAACAGCTTTTGATAATTGCATTGGAACGTTTCCTCGAATCAACAAACGGCGAGTTCTTTCCTGAATGGTACTGTGAAAATGTTCAGCCACACAATATTTGAAACTCGCATTGGCACCTGCAGATTGGTGCACGATGCCAATTTCAGTACAAAACTGATGGAACAAACTATTGACAAATTCCCCTCCATTATCCATGCGAATAGCTCACACCCTTAGAGATGGGCACGGATGAAGGTCAGCTCTATCCGTCATCCGTACGGATACTGTTATATAGACCTGCAACGGATGGATTTGGAGAGTATTCGACAAACGAGGCACTCGCAAACATATAGGGAGTTCTGATCTCTGATAATTGGTCAGACATTCTTCTTTGATCCTTAGAGTTCATTACCTTTTTCTTCTTCTCGGAAGTATCCTTAGATTACTACGAAATTCGAATAAGTATTCGTAGTTACTAGCCAGCACACTCTTTGCATTTCTCCACACATTTTAGATATACCTTTTTTGTAGAATAGCACAAAACTCACCCGAAATACAACAATTTTAATTGAAAACTCCACCCATAATTATATAAAACTCCCCATAAATGCACTTTCTCCTAAAGCAAAATATAACTATAACAATAACTTGGGGCATGGATTCCTCACTAACCATCCATTTGACATCCGTAGCTAATTCTCGGATGCGGATGCGGATGTATTGGCTATCCGATTGGAGGCCTAACTCTGAAGATTCCATCTGTCGCAGTCTTTGTGTAAGTCTTTTTGGAAGTCCCACCACTCTGGGGCAATCTAAGCAGTTCATGAAGTAAGACGTTTTGAAGTTCGTGGAGATGAGGAGCATTTTCTCAAGCTTTGGGAGCCAGAGCAGAAGAATATGAGCTTGAAATGTATCATCCTGGTAATCTCTGATCGTCGTTTCAACACCATCCGTTGCATCAATCTAGAGCTGTATTCAAGGAATCTTGAGAAGATAATAGTAATACCTATCACTGGTCGCAAGATCCACCATCTCGATGGGAAATGTGAATGAAAGATATATAATCTAGAAGGTAAGGGCATCATAGTATCATGAAGTTTACATTAGTGACTTCTTGATCGATGAGCTTGAGCAACAAGAGGACATTATACTCGAGTTTGGTAAGTCGCTGGTCGAGATGGACTTGGCCGATATACCACCTTTGCAGTCACTTTCGATGAGACTAGATTCCTTGATTTTATCGTCTATACTGATAGTGTGTTCTCTTGTGTTCGCCAAGAGCTACCTTTGGTTAGCGATCATCAAGATTACTTCAACTGCGCATACTTTGATTTCAGTATCGTTCCGTGTCAGGATGATAAGTTCAAAATTGACGAGAGCGATTTTCACAGTATGCCTCGCCATGAATTCATGCGTAGTGCATTTCACAACCTTGATAACTCTTCTGCCTCGACTTTCTTTGCTCCATAGCCGGCTATTGAATCAACTGACTCTAGCGAGAAAATGCTAGAGCTCTTCGGTATGGAATTCCCAGGTCATGACATCATTGATAACGAAAAGGAAGCTCCAATTTGTCCTCGAGGACCAACCAAGATGGAATGCCAGAGTATGAACTGTTCGAAGACCTCAGCGTGTTACTCTCTCTTGAGCAAGCATGAGAGAGATGTAGCTGGTAGTTTCCAAGGATACACAGAAGCCTGGCATAAGGATCTCGTGGCTATTGTAGAATCGGTAGGGGAGAACTATGAAGAGGTCCGATACAAGATCATATCCAAGCAGTTCCTTATGAACCAGCAGGTCGATTTTTTTCTAGAGCGCTTCGTTAGGGATAATGGAATGGACCTACACACAATTAGGGATGCGATCTAATGGGTCATATCCGATTATTCGACGATATTCGATTGCAGTCGAATGTGAATTCTGAACTCCCTAATTATTCGACTAATATAATGTGATATATCTCGTCAGAAGTAATCCTTTTAGAACAATAGATGACATTTATGAGCTGTGTCGACGATTTCCCGTTGATCTCTGTTGTTTTTTAATGCTCTCTGTAAAGGTACGTTCTTTTTAGGGATGTAATCGAATAAGGGTGGTGATTATTCGACATCCGGTTCGAATAATACGTCGAATAATTACCGCTTTCGCTGTTTATTTTTTGAATAGAGAGAACTGATAGGTATTGAACTAGATGAAAACTACCTCCTCCTAGTGATAAGAAATATGAGTCCTAGCATTACGAAATCTGAAAATGTATTCACTGCTTTGGAAAAGACTGTATCACCTAATTAACCATCTTCATCTTCGATAGAGAGAGGAACATCAGAATCGTCTACCTGTGTCGTAATTTCAATGAGTTCTTCCACTCACAACGGATCTACAACTCTGGTGTTGAATTGAATGCATATGAGACTCTCAAGCGCTCTGGCAGACAACCGATGACGCCCATGGCCAATAACTTGTCGGGAGAAACTAAAGCTTCGTTCACAACTGGTGCTTGTAGCAGCAAAAGCAAACACGACACGCGCCACTCTTGCCAGTTGTGGAAGTCTCTCAGACTCTCTCTTCCAGTATTGTAGTACATTGAAACCTCGCAAGGATCTCACCCTTTCTCCGTTGATGTATAGCTTCCACTCAGCAACGATAGAACCTCGGCTCTTATGAAAGTCCACCATTCTTTCATCACGAGACCCAAGACAATTCATTATACGGTTGTCAAACTCGTCTTCAATATCACTATCAACAAATTTCCATATTTCTCGATCTCCTGGGTGCATACCGGAATCTTCACCGAATCCCTCTTCAAGAATCTTATTCATCTCTACCACCTTACTCAAGCACATTTGTAAGATATCTCTGGCATTTCTTTGCAATAAATTAGATTCAATGATGTTTCTTTTGTATCTTGGATCAAGTACATTACTCAAATATATTGCATCCATACGATCAGCATCAGCGATATACTTCTGCAACTTCCCACAGGCCATATTGACCGCTTCTCTCAGTCCTTCTGGTATAACAGATATTGTGCTCTTGATCTTGCGTCTTTCATAAAAAAGTTTGGTTTGTTCCACTGTTTCAGATTCCTTTATATCCCTGAGGAATTCATCGATATAGAAGAGAGCATTAAGAGGATCAGAGCTTACACTTTGAGATCTGTTAAACCTACAGGTGAATTGTTAGAATATTTCGAGAATACCACGCATCATGATCACGAGATTCCACTCCAGCTTGGATAGACATAGGTCGGTATCAGAAGATAAAACCTCTCCAAATGGTGCAGTTGACCCAAGGAAGCGAAGCTGTTCATTGATCTTCTCATTGGCATTAACATAATTATCCCTTAGGAAGATATTCAATGGATCTCTAAAGATTACACACCAATTCAAGAGTTCATAAGAACTGTTCCACCTAGTCTGAACTTCACCTGGCGGTCTAGAAAATCTCATGTTCAATTGGTCACATATTTCTTCAAACTTCCCACGATAAGTATCACATAACCTAATGATAGATGCAATTTTACACAGTCTTTGGGACCTCATGTTTATTGTCTAATTTATCATCTGTCTGAAATTGTCGTACAAATCGTTGTACAACAATAATAGTGCCCCACCCCGCAGAAGTTAGAGCTGATGATATAATAAAGTTGCCTTCCCAATTGCGAAAACTTCTTCTTTAGATAATTTTCGACACATTTTTGTTTCTTTTTGTAACCAAGAATTTTTTTTTTTGCAGTCGCGTGCGTCAGTCAAAGTTTAACGGCTTCGTGAAAAGTTTCAGCTCTCGAGCTTTTGTTAGCAAACGCCCTATATCAAGCAGTTGTCTGACCATCTAATATCCATCAACTATCCTATTATGCTTCTCTGACATGGATCAATACACAAACATCTATCATCCAGAGTTCATTCCAGGGACAACGAACATTTATTCCTCAACTGTCTTGGAGAACTCGTGCTCTGGCAACATCCCATTGAAAAAAGATGGTGATATTATCCTCATTCCACAACCCTCTGACTCTCCAAATGACCCCTTGAACTGGTCGAGATCAAGAAAACTGGCTCATTTGGCGACGATGGCGTTTGTCACTGCTTTCACGGCCGCCACTTCCAACGATGCTGGTTCTACCCAGGATTCCCTGAATGAAATGTACGGTATTTCATACGATGCTATGAATACCGGTGCTGGTGTCCTGTTTTTGGGTATTGGTTATGGTACTCTGTTTTTGGCTCCCTTGTCATATCTATATGGTAGAAAATTGCCATACATCATCTGTATTCTACTTGGCCTAATTGGTGCGATCTGGTTCGGGTTTTCTAAGGATACCAATGATACCATTTGGTCTCAACTGTTTGTCGGTATCAGTGAATCATGTGCTGAAGCCGCGGTGCAATTGAGTCTGACCGATATCTATTATCAACATCAACTGGGCTCAGTGCTGACCGTCTATATCTTGTCAACATCTGTCGGAACTTACCTGTCTCCTTTGATTGGCAATTTCATCTCCAATAGAACGAGTTTCAGATGGGTCGGTTGGGTTGGTGCTATTGTCTCTGGTGGATTGCTGCTGGTGTTGGCCTTCTTCACTGAAGAAACCTCCTTTGAAAGACATAGATACATGACTCCATTAAACCAAAGACAAGATATTCAAGGTTTTGATAATACTGTGAAATCAGTTAGCTTGGGGAGCGAAAAAGATGACAATCGTGAACATTATTATGAGAATCCTACGGAGTTACATGCGAACGTTTCATCTGACCTGACTGATGGTTCCAAAGAGCCAATGAAGACCTATTGGCAAAGAGTTGCCTTGATTACACCATCTTCTAATCTGAAAGGCTGGGGTTTTAAGCAGTACTGGAAACACATTGTAATCAACCTTAAGATGTTCTGCTTCCCAGGTATCCTCCTTTCAGGCTTATTTTGGGGTATGCAAAACGCATTCTTATCTTTCTATCTTACGACTGAGGATACCTTCTTCTATGATGAGCCATATAACTACTCAAATGTTGGTGTTGCATTGATGAACGTGCCATGTTTGATCGGTGCAATTATTGGATGTATCTATGCAGGGACTGTCTCAGATTATTTCACTCTATGGATGGCTCGTCGTAACAAAGGCATCGTTGAAGCTGAGTTTAGACTCTATTTTTCCTTCCTCACTGCTATCTTCGGATCATTGGGTCTCTTTATGTTTGGTATCGGTGCAGCACGTATGTTGACTAAGCCAGTCATGTATATTGGGTTGGGATTCATCGGATTTGCATATGGTTCAGGTGGTGATATCGCTCTATCTTATTCCATGGAAGGTTCAGAGTTGGTGTTGGAAAGCATGGTTTGTGTGGCTGTGATAAACAACACTATCAGTTGTATTTTTACTTTCACTTGTTCTCTTTGGCTCGAGGCTTCAGGAACAGAGAATGTGTATATTGCTTTGGGTATCATCAACTTTGGCGTCATGATGTTGGCTGTCCCTATGATTATTTGGGGTAAGAAGGCCAGAAAGTGGACTAGAAAGTATTATTTGCAATTCTTGGAGTTTAGAAATGGTATTTGAAGGGTGTCTAATGTGTAATCAATAGCGGATAGAGTGTTTTTGTTGAAAAGTCGAGCTCTGTTGTGTTGCCCTAAGAAGTCATATGTGCGAACACTTGTAGTCCATTACACATTTCGACAGGACGTGATACACCGTGATGAAACTCTAAAGTTTATCCCTCGGTATCTCATATACCTTGCACTGTGCGTTCTTTCATCTGTTTCATGAAGGATCAGATGAGGAAAATATCCAAAGTAACATGTTTCATGATGTCTCCGATCACAGATCGATGAAATCTCGAGCATCACCATTCGTGTAACAAAGCGGGCTCATTAGAGCACCGATTAGGAAAGAGAGCAAGTTCTCTTGCGTCAATTAAATCAGCCCTAAAGCATAAGGCAAAAGGAGAGCATCAATTCGCATAGCCGAAGTGCTTACTCTCAAACCATCACAGTCCTTGATGTATCCATTAGAGAGAGAACTGCATGATGAACTCCCAAGCTCGCCGGCGCGGTTTCTGTACCATCAACAAAAATTCCTATTTGGGACTCCAATCGCTCACTTCAAAACTGAGTTTCGAACCTCAAACAAGGGGTTCAAGGGCTTTAAAGTTTAATAAAGTTGGAATTTGAGGTTCGCTTTAGTCTTACATGATATGAGAGGATAAGCTGTTTTTTGAGGTGCTTCTCTAGAGTTAATTTCGGTCTGGGTGTTCGATCGAGCACATCCATCTCTACGTGATCATAGCGTTGAGGTGTTGCTAGTCGGTGAGGTCCAAGCTATCGGCATATGTAGATACTATAATTCTCTTTATATTGCAATTGTATGTGTCAGACCGTCAACTCTCTTGTTGAGATTTATATCGGCTGTTGAGCTTGGGGACAAACGTATGTTTTGCCCTCGCCGCTCGGTAACAAAGATCGGCTGTACCTCCAATATCCGAATCTGTGGCCCATGTGTTTTCTTTTTGGAACTTCCTTGCATTCTGGTACGCCAATGTCACATATTTCCTTACCGCATCTGAATCTGTGGCATACATCAGTTTCCGACTACGACTTGCATGTTTTACGTACTTCGAAAAGCCTACTTCATGTTATGCTCTACTTCAAAATGTCACACTTCATGCACCTATTACGGGAGACGTAGATTCTGCTTCAACTTCAAGTCATAGGTATTTAACCATTTCGTATTCCACTTTGTATTATGCTGGTTTCATCGTGATGTCGACATAAGCCTTGTGATCTTCAAAATGTTCATCTTCCGCTACATTCTTCAGTCTGTTTCATTAGCGCAGTTTGCTCTCGCTAGCAGTATCTGGACTACGAATTCAATTTCTTCCAAGGATGGGTCGAACCAACCACAGAATCCATGGACTGTCAGCGTGGACTTTAACATATCATCTTCTGATAACTACAAGGGCTATAAGTTCACATATTTCATGGAGAATGTTTATCGTGTTAAGTTTGATGGTACCGAGACTACACTCTACGGTACTATCAGTGATGGAACTAAGGTCTTCCAATGTACAGCCACTCAAGGTGCTTACACACTCAGTTACTCTTCCTTGGACTGTGAGCTCCTCGATGCTCCCCAGGGTTATTCCGCTTTGCTCGGCTCCATCTCTTTCACTATTTTTTTCGCTGTTGGTGGTTCATCTTACGCTGTGGAATTGGAGGCAGCTAAAACTTTCACCGCTGGCATCAACACTATCAACTTCAACAACGAAGAATTTCCGGTTAATTTTGCCGGTCATGAAGCAAATGATGGCCTTTACGAATTTGCTCATACTACTGGTTACAATTCCGTTGAGAACTATATCCTCTTCCCAGCTTGTGAGGATACTCTATCTGGTCTTATCACTGTCAAATATGGCGCCAGCATTGAAGGCCAAGGTGGTATCAACTGTGACTTGATTCAAGCTTACTATACTACCAGTCTCAACTCCTGGTTATATCCAGAGAACGCGCCAAGTGTGGTTTTCTCCAATTGTGATTCTAACTCCAACACTGTCACCATCTTTGCTGAAGGTGTCCCAACTGGTGCCCGCGTCTTCCTCACTTCATGGCAATACCAATCCACGGTTAATATGAGTTTGAGAAACAACATCCAATACGACTTAAGCTGTGGTAATACTCCACTCTCTGACTCCTTCAGTCAGGTCATCTACATCGTCATGAGAGACGCTAATGCCTCTGCCATCCCATTGGACTTGACCTCAAGCTCCAGTTCAAGCTCTGTTATGTCCTCTTCTAGTACTTCTGTCGAATCCTCTAGCTCTTATGAGTCTTCTTCTTCCTCCGTTGAATCTTCTTCAGGTTTTAGTTCCATTCGGAATTCTTCTTCGAAATCTAGCTCCATTGGGTCTCTAAGCTCTAGTTTCGTTGAATCTTCAAGTTCTTCTGTTGAGTCTTCTTCTAATCCGGCTTCTACTTTCTCTGCAGTGTCTTCAACGGTGACTTCTACTTTTTGTCCCTCATGTCATTCTTCTGACGTATCTTCTCCAGCTGGTATGTATTCTTCTTTCTCACCTTCTTCTAGCTCTGTTTCTTTCATATTGTCAAAATCATGGTCACAGTCATCACAGTGCTCAACATCATCTCCAGCATCAGCATTATACTCATCATCATCATTAGTAACATCAGTCTCATCTGTTTCATTAGTTTCATTAGTCTCGTCAGTGTCAGCAGAGATTTCAACATCATCAAGATCGGTATCAAGCTGTTCTTCCTCTCAGAGGGAATCTTCATCGTTTGTTAAGGTCTCTTTTGTTAGTTCTTCTCTTGAGAGTTTGAATTCTGTGATCCCTTATGAAAGATTCTCTGTTAAGAGTTCTCATTCTTCTACAATCTCTTCATTCTCTGAAATTTCTTTGATTTCTACTAAAGCATCAACTTCAAGTTCATCTGACAACATAGCCAGCTCTGAAGATTTACTCTTCTCAAGCTCTTCCAGTGAGACAATTGTTTCGAATCCAGGTGACAAAGTCAATTCTGCTACTGTCTCTCTTTCTTCCCATCTACCTTCTGATAGCTCTCTTATGAGCTCTTTTGCTTCAATGACTTCCTCGTGTTCATCTTCGGTCTTGAGATTTTCTTCTTCTATAGTTGATTATGTGCCGCCTTCGTCTTCTCCTTTGATCTTGACTTCTTCCTTTTCTTCCTTGGCTGCTTCTGATATATTTGTTACTCTTGATCCAACTGTGAAATATTATGTTTCATCAAGTGAGGCAACATCTTCCTCTGTTGATGTTGCAGCCAGCACTTCTCTATCGCATTCTCTTAGTACCGATGTACCGAGCTTTTCTTCATCTCCGATCACATCTTTGACCGCTTCTGATGCGCTGACTGAGTCGAGTTCTGGTATTGAATCTTTGACGTCTCTTTCTCTATCTGCTGGCTATTCACCTGGCAATCTTTCAAGCCATACTCCTGCGGCTTCATCTCACACTTCTTTGGCGTCTATGGACTTGTTACTGACTGGTACAAGTTTCCAGGACCTAACCATTGCTACTGATCTTGACCCTGAAAATAATATGCTTTCACTTTCAACGTCTTCCATTCTATCAAACGAACAGTCTATCCTCATTGCACCAACACGGACCATCATTGCAACTGCAGCGATTTCAGATATTTTGACAATTGTGACCTTGAGTTATACCAGAGCTGCCACTTCTCCAACAACAAGTACTAACAGAGCTACAGAGCCAATTTCAACTACAATCACTAGAAGTTTCACCTGGAATAAGCCATACCCATCTACTTCTACCCATACATTCAAGTCAGGCGATTTGACTGTCACTGTTGACATCGATGTTCCAACTTCTGGTTCTCCGTATCGGAACACTACCACTCTTGAAGGCCGTGCTTCTACCCTCATTACGAGTCTATCTCGTGGTAGTATTGTCCGTGGGACCTCTTCCACTTCCACTTCCCTCAATGAGACTCCACTTGAGACCTCTTCCACTTCCACTTCCCTCAATGAGACTCCACTTGAGACCTCTTCCACTTCCACTTCCCTCAATGAGACTCCACTGGACACCTCTTCTACTTACACTTCCCTCAATGAGACTCCACTGGACACCTCTTCCACTTACACTTCCCTCAATGAGACTCCACTTGAGACCTCTTCCACTTCCACTTCCCTCAATGAGACTCCTCTGGAGACCTCTTCCACTTACACTTCCCTCAATGAGACTCCTCTGGAGACCTCTTCTACTTACACTTCCCTCAATGAGACTCCACTGGACACCTCTTCTACTTACACTTCCCTCAATGAGACTCCACTTGAGACCTCTTCCACTTCCACTTCCCTCAATGAGACTCCACTTGAGACCTCTTCCACTTACACTTCCCTCAATGAGACTCCAGCTCCAGCAGAGACTCCAGTGGAAACGCCATCTACTTCCGGAGCTCCAGTTACTCCAAAAACGACTCTTACTGATACCTTCACTTCTATTTCACCAGAGGAGCCAATTTCTAAGGGCGCTTCGCAATTAATCTCCACTGAAACACGGACTATTTCAATCATTTCAACCCAATCTGACTCGACCATAAATGTTATTGCGTCCACTACTGAAGGTTCCACTGCCCCAGCTGTTTCCACTTTCGAAGGTTCTTCTAACTTTGTTGGTGCATCTTCTCTGATGTCTCTTTTGATGATGGTTATGTTTTTGTGATTGGTCACACATTTTCTATGCTTCTTTTCTTTCTCTCCTTCTCCCGTTCTTTGTTCTATCCTTCATTAGTTTATAGCGGACGCTCCATGAACTTCTTTGTAATCCTCTCACTGAAAATCTCGGGTCATCCAATTAATTCATTTTCATTGTTTGTCAGAGAATCTAATTTAACTGATCCCGTAAAATCACATTCATTCATTGTATGTCTAGTATTTTAAGTCTGATCAGCTCAACTTTCTAACGTTTCAAAGTATCCTCCATCTCCTTCAATATCTTCAAACCTGGAACATATTGGCTCCAGATCATTGGATCAACATTGATCTTCTCCATACCACCATCGAACTTGCTATGCATGTACTCATGGAATCCAACTACACCTTCGTTTTCGCATTCAACACTCCAAGAGGCCTTGAAAGCACCACCCAAGGCACACGCATTTGGATTATCAAATCTATAACTCTCGCCTCCTAAGATCTCTGCGAATTTGGTTACGATAGCCTTATTCTTTGAGGCACCGCCAACAAACACAACTTTATGTGGGCGCTGAGAAAGATGTTCCTTAGAGATGATCTTCTCATCAAACTCCAAGTCTTCGATCTCTGAGACTGTTGGCTTTTTCACATTGAGCATTGGTGCAGCACGGGCACGACAAGATAGTGCTTGTGATTCAACGATAGTTTGAGCATCGATCTCTTCCTCCCATGATTTAACAATCTCAAGTTTGTCATTTACTAATCTCGCTCTCAATATTTGAGCTTTACGATTTGGGACAATCTCACCCAGTGGGAAATAGACACCCAGTTGGTTATGAAATCGGGAATTTGAGACCAATTGATCAAATAGGGTCCAATCGTTCTTTGGCTTATCAAATTTGGTGTTTAGTGCATCCCTGACTTTCTCACGAGCCAAAGAACCATTACAATAGCAGATCATACCCATATAACTATCTGGGATAGTTGGATGGATGAACGTGTGATAACTTGAAGATGGGACATAGTGCTTGGTGACCAATAGAACGGTGGTGGAGGTACCCAATGAAATGAGGATCTCGTCTTCATTCAATGGGAGTGATATAATGGTGGCCAAATTATCACCTGTGAATGAATATATATGACATTCTGGTAAGAACCCATACTTGGAGACGAAGTATGGAGAGATCTTGGAGATGTGTCTGTAGCCTGCTGAAGACGGAGTACCTAACTTGGACTTCAATTGGATTATTGCCTTCTGCCGTTTCGAGTCTTCTGTGACACCATCCTTCTCGTGGGAGATAGAGCAGATTGACAGTAATTCTTTATTCCAATTCTTTTGCTTGATGTCATACAGGTTCATACCGCAAGCATCCGCTTCTTCCAAGTCAACGATGGAACCTGAGAACAGAGAAGCAAGGAAACTAGAAACCAAGCTGATTCTCGAAGTCTTCTCGTAAACATCTGGTTTCTCTTTCAACAACTTTCTAATCTGTGGACCAGTAAACCTATAATGGGCTCTTGAACCTGTCAATTCAGCCAACGAATCAGCACCACCCACGTAGTCTTCGAACACTTGAATCTCTTCTCCTGTTGAATGGTCCTGCCAGTTTGGAGAGGTTTGAGAAGAGAAGCATTCCTCTGCTATCTGTTCTTTCAAGCTCTTTCCAGGGTCCAAGGATTGCAATGTGTCATTGGCCGCATTGGACCAGAACACAGATCCGTGTTGTTGGCAGGAACCACAGATACCCTTAACCCTCGAGAAGTCAAAACCGTCTTTCTTCATCTTATCCAAAACTACGTCCAACGCCTCGATCCACATGGCAACAGGTGCAACGATCTCGCCGGTTTCATCGTTGGTGTAAACACCCTTCTTTGTCTGGTATTTAGGCAGATCCTTCTCAAATTCCAGCGAATACGAATTGGTAACTTGTAACTGATCATCCGTAACCAGCAACTTTAACTGCTGAGTGGATAAATCCAAACCGAAATAAGACATTTAAAACTTTTTTCAGCTACAGAGAAGAGTAACAACAAAAGTGGAAAACTTTCGAGATCAGAGGGTATTTTTATAAGCTTTCTTGTGGGGAAAAATAATCCGGGGAGAAAAATCCGAAATCTCGAAAAGGGCCAGTGGGATCCGATCGGATACTGTTCAGGCGAGGACGTTGTTTAATGGGTTGTATAAGTTGTGCATTCGTTAATTAACATCACAGAACGCGTGTTCTGAGTACCAGCGCGGTTTAGAACGGTTTGAGTGGTGTAATTGACAGCTTCACCTTCTCTAACAATAGGACAGGTCACACCATCGGTGATAAAGATACTGACAAACAGAAGGTACTGGTTTTGTGGATATATTTTGTGGTCAATGGTGGTATCTTCAATGGATCTCAAGGTCCAGATGACACCATCAGTTTTTCAAAAAATCAGCAACTTTAGGCTCAAACCATTTCAACTCTTCACCCTTATTCATAGGCCACGGAGGAACTACAACCAACAGGGTCAGTAGCACAGCCACGCCAAACGAATAAGCAGTGTAGGAAACGTCCTGGGCAAGGAAACCAATAAGGAAACTTACGAGACCACCAACGTTCAGCATCAACAACAAGAGGTCCCTCATGCGCTTCTGTGCCTGGAAACTGATAGGTCCCTCGATGTAGGGACGGACGGTGTTCAAAAGGTCGGACATTGTCTCTTTTTTAGCTCCTTTTTAGACGTGAATCTGTTGATTACCGTTGTTAGTTGCAATTTTCTTTGCTGTGTTGTTCACTTTTGTGTGGAATTAAACTACGGCGCGAATATTTCCTAATTTGTTCGAAAAGTGCTGCTTTAGTGATCTATTTACAAGCTTTCCAGCGCGGCGAGTATTTCCCTCTTGAAGTGCTCCTTGTGGTCCGCACTACTGTCTTCGTCACCGAGAATTTCACCATATCGTCTGAAATACGGCTTCAATCTTCCCTGTGCCGTTTCACCAGCGATCAACCCATTACCAATCGCACCGTCTCTGATGACATATGCGAACTCTCTCTGCTCATTGGTCAAGAAGGCAAGAATCAAGCTCTCAGAGAGTAATCCACTCTGTGAGTATCCATTTTTGTTGTTCTCCTTCGAGACTTTTCCAATGTATTCATTATAGATCCCTAGGGAGTCATCAACCTTGAACACAGATTTAGCCAAGATCTGCGCCTGTAAACATTTAACAGGGATTGGCTGTGGGATCAATGATTCTGCAATTGTGAGGAACATCGTAGAGTCCTGCAGCACAGCATGATAACAAGCAATCTGCACCATTGTAGTCATGTATAGATCAACATTTGACTTATCGCAGACGATATATTGATGGTAGAGTTCCAAGGATTTGGAGAAGTTGGAGAGATAGATACCTTGACACTTGAGCATGGTTTGACGCAGCTTGAGGCAAGGAATGGATGAGTCGAGGAATGGTGTTAATTGGTTCATAAGCTCCTCAATAGTGGAGAGAGAGGCAGCTTCAGTTTCAACACTCAAAGCTGGAAATCTATTGCTCAGCGACTTGATGGTTTCATTCGTAGATGGCGCTTCATAACTGACCATCTTTGATAGAATAATCAATAATCTCTCCAAGGTACTAGAATATTTCACGACATCGGTCTCAGAAACAGTATGATCTTTCAACATCGACCACATCATCAACAATTGCTCGTCGTTCGGTTTCAACTGTGCAATACCACCAAGAGTATGAACACCAAGCACATTAACAAGATTCCATTCACCTGCCTTGAGACACTCTTGAAGCACCAGCTCATGTATTTCATTATCACACTGTTCTAAGTTCTTCAAGATCCAAACTGCTCTCCCAAGGGACTCTCCATTCATCTGATATCCGTCTTCTTGCTCACTTGGATCACCATGAACTACTTTTTCCAGCACCTTTTTCAGCACAGGTTGTAGTTCCAGCTTCTCCACTCCTTCCATAGAAGTAAGCCACCTGGAAAATATTTCCCAGCTTGAGTCAACGCGACCCTTGTTGTGCAGAATGACCTGTTCCAATGCGTCAACGGACATCTGATATCCAAGGTTGTTCAGTGATCTCAGATGAATACTGCTCAAACTGGAATCATACGGTAAGAGTTTAGATAACACAGTATTATGCAACTCCGCCTTCTCATGATCTTGCAGTTTGGAATCCTGATACACTTTTTCAAACAGTGATTCAACAACTTCTGGTGATGTCTGTAACTCAGGATGTTCGAGAAATGCATTATATTCTTCCAAGGCACTGCTCTTCTGGAGGCTTGAAAGCTTGGAAGTGAGTGTTGTGGAGTACAGACGGTACTTTGATACCAAGGGCTTCAGAGCTCGTAGTCTCAACATCGTCGAGCCTGTGTTCTATGACTATGAGTCGGAATGTGAGGATGAGCATTACTTGAAATGTGAAGAGATGTGCCAAATTTTTACTGTTCCGCAGCAAGAATTTTTCTGGGTTCGAATTCTGTGTGTGGTAATCCAATTATACCGTTTGGGCAGACAAAAGCTTCTAACAAAATAAAGGCGCGCTATTGAGCGAGCTCATGGAGCTAGTGTTCTCAGGGCTTCGAACTGTTCCATTCCTGAATACTCCTTCCAGAAAACGGCTTATGGTCTGCATCCTGTAATAGTCCAAAATCGCTGCATGCGAACATTAATTGCAGATTCATGCACATATGATTTTAGTGCTCACTTTTCAGCACGAAAAATAATCCTAGGACTGTTAAGGGCCTGATAGCATTCACCGTGTGAATCCTAGGGATGAGATCGAATAACCCCTACGCTTATTCGATATTCGAATCGAATACTCGATCGAATAATTACTTTTTTGGCCATTTTATAGTGAATAGAAATGACAAAATCGGAATCTATAAGCAATGTATATGGTACAACTGGATATCCTCTTTCCAATGGTACCATGTGCGGCACCATAGCTCTAATAGGCTGTGTTGAATGCATCATCTTTGAACATTTCTGCGTTTCAATGAGAACCAGCTATGTAGAAATAACGGAAATGCAATGATTTAGATTAGATGAGTTATTCAATGAAGTCTTGTCGAGAGTGTCCAATCATATGGCGGGCTAATGATCGTTATTTGAACTTGTGAACTTTTCGTACTTCCTCATATGTTTTCTCATATAAGAAAATGTAGCGCGTTCCAGTATGACGCGTCACACACGTGATCACATAAAGCCAGAATAGAGTAAAAAGATATCATAACTAGGAAGACGTAATTTTTCTTCCAAAGGCCTTGAAAGATGCTCGAAGGAATCGATTAATGTTACTTTTAGTTTCATGCCTTCACTGGAAAATAAGATACACATCATTATAACTTTCGAATAAAACCAGGGGGGTCTGGCCACGTATTCGATCTCATCCCTAATTGTAGTTAATCTTCGAATATTGATTCGAGTGTCGAGGTTGAGGATAGAATCTGGCTCTAATATGTGAGGAAGAGCTTCATTGAAATCACATTACACATACATTACAACGAACAACCCATTTTACATCGAAAATGCAGATACTGAATTGTTTATGGTTCAATAACTAGATCCCTTGGTTTCTTTGACTGATTGTATATTACTACATAGACTACGATGTTTGATTGCAGAATTTTAAGATACGAATATAAAGGCATCGAGAGATGTAAATTTCAACAAAATTGGGAAGATTGATAATCCATGGGATGCTCACACTTCAGTAGGGATGAGACATAACACGTCGTACACATACATCTACTTGATTGTATTTGGAAGCAATGAGATCCAAATCTGTGATAGTTCAACGTATTCGTCTCTGATCCAATACAAAGTGGTTCAATCTCGGATATTGCGCAAGAGTTGAAATCAACGTTGAAGCATCAAACTGAACACTGCGTGTGTAATAGATCCGCAAATGGAGCAATTTGTCTGCTCTTATCTTCGGTGCCCTATTAGCTCCTGCTGCTAAATTGATCCACAGAGTTTTCAACGTAGGGAAACCATTGGGAACATCTCTGATGTTATCGTCGATGTACATAATTAATTTCTCAAGTTTCGAAAATCGTAAGTGGTATAGATGCACAGTGACGAAGAATAGTTTTAGAAATCGTATATCTGAAAGAAATAGCCATTCTGTTGGTTCAATTGAATCATTCGTTAATAGTGCTAAGCCTTCTTTGAGGATTACGTTGGACAACTTTGGAGCATACAGCTTCTTTATTGTTGGAATACTTCCAGAGCATATAATATCCAACGATCTCAGTCTTGGTGCTCGAATATTGCTAATGATCTTTTTCTCTTCGCCTTGCGCCATCAATAAGCTCAGGTAAGACCCTTCAAAGTTCAACTCCTCTAGGCCTCTCACCTGTTCAACATTGAGCCATTGTACATCTATATGTTTCGATCTCAAAATCATATCCTCATCAAACAATCCAGGTGTTCGTAATTGAGCAAAATTGATAAACTTCGGGCGACCCCATGTGAAATCTATAGTCTCTAACAGATCGCCGGTGCAGTCCACCAGAGAAAGTATTTCAATTGCTTGAAGCTCGAAAAAGGTGGCATCTAATTTAACAAGACAGCAATTCTCCAATTCGAGGAACTTCAGATTCTTGAATTTGAGTCTGGATGTATCAATTTTAACGCCTTGGACGATAACCCCAGTACAATCACATATTGTAACCATCGTATGAAAAGACGAATTATTCAGAAACTTCGTCAACTTCTGCTTTAAATCTTGGTGTTGATCTCCAGGGGTAATCTTCAGTCCTGTTATGCAGACATGATTGATGGAGTGTGAGAGCAAACCCAAGGCCTCATCCCCATTGAGAGATTCGAATGACGATATGTATACCAAATTTATCATGGAATGATTGCTCTTCAGGTGAGCCAACTCTCGAACTATCTTTCTCATACCAGGTTCTTTACCCGTCGAAACATCCACAACGCATTGCATCACTCCAGAGAGATCAATGTCCATTACTTTAACAAGTCTTTCCAGAGATTCACCATCCATACAGAACATTACTTTGATTTGTATCTCTATGGGGAGGTCTGTGAACTTGGGTGGAGGCTTCCCGGTTAGATTGAACTTTTCATGATAGAGTAATCTCGGCGCTGACAGCTGGTCCAAGTACTGCAACTGCAAGTTACTAAGTGGCTTTCTAAGAGAGAGCTTGATTATAATGCGTTCATTTTGGGATAAAGCCATGGTAGGAAGTAAAATGTAAATATAGAAGTATTTAAAACATTATAGGGATAGAGGATGTAGATATCTTGGTATTATGGTATTTGAAGTATACAGCCGTTATGAGTTGTTATAAGTGAAAAGTCTCTGTCCTTAGTAGCCATCCTGAGATAGTGAGAAAATATTCTCAGTTCAAGTTTCACTCATGAAGAGAGGCAAGAAACCGAAATGAATTACATTTGCCTGCATGCCCTGTCGTTTCAACTGTTTTTCTTGTTGTTACCGTGATCGTTTCTGTGATGACGGTGGGATGTGCCATCAACTTAGCATTGGGGTAGCATTAAAGCGCATATTGTATAATTAACCAGGTAGGATCTGGCACGATGCAGTAGTCTAAGACTCTAACGGCTTCTAAAACATAAATCCGAAATGAATATCCCGATGCTACATCCTATGACAGGACGACATCTAAGTTCCCGTGCTCCTAATCGTCTCACCCACACGCGAGCTGTCCGTCTTTGCGTCTGTCTTTGTGTCACTCGCTTCCCACAAAATCATCACGATTAACCCTAAGGATCTATCTTGTCTGATAACAATGAGCGTCTCATTATCTCGAGATCCTAATGTCTTGGAAGAGAGAAATCACATCTGATAGACATGTTGTCTCTGGTACACCCCGATATAGAGAAAGAGATATGAACAGAGATTCTGGTGGATTCGCGCTCGGTGATAGGACTTCTTGGGTGGCTACGTGCAGCAAAAATGAAAGAGAACTACCCATTTAGGAATATTACTATATTTGAAAAAAATCCGTTGGACATGCATCTCTCAAGGATTGTAATGATCTTGCCCCTGCTTAGAAACTTTTCTTCAAGTTCTGTACCTTAGCCTAGCCTATCTATTCTTTGATTTCTGAGAAACCAGATTCCATACATCTTTCTTTGTATTTCCTTTGCCCTCGTTCACATGTAGACGAATTGGACCAGCCTGGTGAGTACTTTGTGAGTACTCCTCGATGCCCCTGTGTCCTACCAAGTATGTTCCTGATCCTTTATTTATGGCCGGAGCGATAACACTGTGCCAACCTCACTTGCAGGATCTGCTACCATGTGTGGCATATTCAGTGGCATAATCCTTAGCGTGTTCATTTGGCTGGTTTGATGTTCTCTCGCACTTGGCTAAGCTAAAGTTCGTTTGTAAAATACCAACAACCTGCAGAACGTATAGAAAAGAGTAAAACCACTACAAATAAATCGTAAAAATATAGCATATAGTGGAATATTAAGAACAGACTAGAATTTACCTCTTAACAAGCTCTCACTCATGGCTTTAGCGGTCAAGTAGATAGTTCTACAAAGTGTGTAAACGTCCCATGTTGAGAAGAACGCATCTGCGAAACCGAATGGTAACATCGAAGGAATCCAACCTTGAGACAGCTCCAGTGCATAGGCACCCGAAGGCATTGAATATTGCTTTTGATAACCCTTCCGCATATGGTGGGTTTCACCTGGCCTGTAGATCTCTGGAACTACAGCGTTTGGTAGACCAGCTCTCTCTTCACCAACAAGGATCGTGAAGTAGTTATCGGCGAAATGGACACCAGTATGTCCCTCAGTTCCAACAGGAGTACCAAAGAAGATCACGTACTCAGAGATGGAAGCATGGAGAATGAACATGTTACCCATGGCGCCACCTGCGTTGTTGAAGACCCAATCGTCAAAGTTGAAGTCATTCACGAGGTCACCGTAGGTCTTCTTCAACTCACCAGCCAAATCAACGAGAATCTCAGAGGTGTTACCATTTGAATGTCTCACCAGGACCTCGTTGGATAATTGATTCAACGTTTTCCAATCAAAGATATAGTTACTTGGTAACCAGGTATTGTAGAGCTTGTTGAAAATCGCAAAGACGATGTAGAGAGCAATGGCCCAGGAAGCGAATGTCTTCATTCCTTAATGTTGGTGTAATGAATGTAGTAGCAAATGATAACAAGGCAAGCTCCTCAAGTTGTTGCAGCTTTATATGATTTGGCGTTTGTCGTATAACAAGAAGATCTTTGGATTTCCTAAACGAGTTGACCTAACCGGGGTGAGATTCGTCCATTAGCTTAAACTAATCGCCCAAGCAGAGAAGGACTTGCGAGTATGAGTCTTTGCATCTAGAACCTTGCACGTTCCATGTGGTAACACACAATGCCCCAGAAAGAGGGGGGCTTTTACTCCTGAAACTCATACATAGGTGCTGATTTGGAATGTATCAGCTTACAATGGACTCGAGGTCCCTAGGTTATCTCTAATGATCCGATCCTAATTGGCCCAATAAAGGGCTTGTATACGCCACAAATGTTAAAGGAGCCCAGTACAACGCCTATACGTATGTAAACAATTGCGTCACACGCACAAAACGCAGCACGCAATATTTTGGCGTAAGATGATGATGATTGATTCATGCTCGTCCTACGATGCTATAGGACTTTTAAACTGTCAAATCGTATCTCTTCCCACTCTGACGACATGGCATTGAGATCTTTTCTGATTTAAACTGTTGACGTTAAACAAATCTATATATCTCTAGAAGTGATTTATACTACCTGTTCTCAACTTTGGATGAAGACTGAAAGTAGAAATTGATTTTCGTCATTATGGGCATGAACGCGTAACGCCCTAGGCCTCAGTTACCCCAACCAATGAGTTGTTCAGCGAGATTTGCAAGACTCTTTAGCTGCGCAGGATGGAGCTGTAACACCGTCCATCTTGACATTGCCTGTTTTACTTCCAATAGGTTGAGTGTCGTTCAACTCCAAATAGGAGACACCGACGACTTTTGCTCCCTTAAGGCCAAAAGAATCAAAGAGTTCCATGAGATGGTCGTCAATGGCGTGGTGGAAGCCATTAAATTTAATGTGAGGATAACCAAGGTTGAAGCTTCCACCATCTTCCGCTATTTCCCAGTTAGGTCCGGGTTAGTCCCTCTTCCCATCTCTGCCATCCGGCCCACCTCAGTGCCATGCGCTGTATCCATATGTTGCTCCAGAGGCAGCAATGCATGCTAGGATGATGCCAGCGATATAATCCGCCCATGAGCCGACACCAGTGGTAAGTGGCCCCATGAAGAAGCCAGCTGCCAGTAATCCAAAACCGACCGTTCCAGCGGCTCCAAGAGTCACTTTCCAATTGTCGGGCAGTCTCCTGGATAACTCTGTATCATTCAGAGTATTGGTCAACAGGTCCTTCACTCCAGTAGGAACGGTGATGTCGGTAGCATTTTGAGAGCTTGATTTTGAATCCATAATTGCGATTAAGCCCATGAAGCAGAGGACCACAAGAACGACAAGACTTAAATGACAAAATGCCTCGATCAAGTGCTTCTTGCCGAACTTCGGCGAGTGATGGCTCATACTTTCGGGATCGATCTGACTGTCCATCTTTCCAGATATTCTGATAGGAAGGACGGGTGTGAGTAAGAGAGAGAAAATTAAAAAAATAGTGGAGAGAACAATCCATCGAGACTGCAAAGGTGCATTTACGTGCGCCAAACAACCTCACTTCGCGTTCTCGGATGTACAAAACAATTATACCTGACGGGTGGGATGTTGAACTTCAAGAGGGCGAATAATGGACATTGAAGATACCACGAGAAGTTGAAATTAGGGTGTTGTAGCAGGTCATGGAAGTGGAAGTTGCCCAGAGCGCGGTGTGCCTGTGATATTGTGCCCGAAGGAGCTCGTTTATGTCTGGGAATCTCGGAATTGGAGTCCCAGACACAACACAGAGGACTAGACAGTAGGGAGTGGGGGTACACATTGGGACAATGCTATGAGGGGGGACATTGGTCTTGAATCATAGTTATAAGCGGAAGCTAACTAATCAGCTTTCTGTCATTGGTTCCGGTGGTATGATTGTTGAGTTGCGATTAATGAGCGTTGAGTTACAAAGGCCATTGACATCATACAAGTTATACTGCGTGGCACTAAGGTGTGCGCTTGTAATTCAAACAACAACGCAGAATGATTTCTCACACTCTGTCAGTCGCTGATGATCACATGGTATGAGTCTTGTTGCCTTAAACCACGACAAGGGCCACTAGATGGGTGATAATTGTCAGCCGCATGATTAGAATTCACAATTCAGACTGATACAGATCTGTTCGTGGGCGCAGGGAATTAAATTATCCCAGTTGTTTATCTCTCATACTCTACGATGAGCTGGGCGACTGTTGCTGACAAGAAGACTTGGTAACAATATTTCGCACATCCACCACTTCAACGTTTTATATTCTGCTTTTGATAGAATTGTATTCTGAGGAGAGTTTTAGAATTGTTATATTTAAATGATCGATTTTGGTGCACTAGTTTATTACTATTCCAATAGTAAAGTATTCTTCCCAGTTCTAACGACTAGTTCGTACACTAGTCCAGACGATTTTGGATGTTGGTCGGTAGATTCAAAAAATGCTTTCTTCTCATAATTTTGGAGTTGGGCACGAGTTTGGAAAATGATCTGTGACCCGCTATCCAACGATCTGTACTAGTTAGTATTATCTTGCGTCCTCAGGTAGTGAAGTGCGATAAGGCAATTCGTTCGATGAATCATGTAAGGGGATTTTGAGATGTTTTCTCAAATAAGATTGCATTCATAGTGCTCTCGAGATCGTTGTCATCTCCCTATGGTTGTGGCAATATGCGTATAAACCCTCCAATAAGAGGTTAAAAACATCTTTAGGCAATATATACACCGGAGAGCTAAAAAGACTATGTAGCCTAGATTGTTTAGAATGCATCACGTAGATGAGACTGTCTTGAATTTCTGTACTGATGTTATTGGCGCACGCTAGACTCTCCTGACGACAGAGAAATTTAAACATTATACGCGAAGAGAAATGATTGAGAGCTAGAGCATCATATGCGGTCTCATTGGAAAGAGGACACTAAATTATAGAAAGTCCATCCTTTATAGGCATCGATCAAAACTTAGCATACTATAAATCTACCAAAAACGTGATTGTTCAATCAAACATTCAATTCAAATTTTGAATAAACATCAAAGTTTTTCTATCTCATTCCTAGAGGAATAGAGTCTTCAGCTTCGATGGCGGGGCAAAGGGGAAACATTTTAAATTTCGTGAGGTTCCTATGTCGGAATCATTGGTTCTTACAGGCCCAGGCACAAAGAAATTTGTTAACTGTCAGAATACCTTGCGTGTTGCGAACAGATCAAATATTACCAAAGTTTAAGTGCTAATATCCATATCCTCCGTTTGCGGGGCCGTTTGCGGGAAGAAAACTAGAGCTGAGGGGTGCAATGACTAGGAATGGGCCCCTGTGCTTTCCTCTCTGCTTCTTTTCTTTTTCCTTCCTCTCTTTCTTTTCTTTCTTTTCTTTCTTCTTTCTTTCCTTCCTCTCTTTCTTCTCTTTCTTCTGTTGTCTACGACGCTCATTGCGTTCATCCCTGGATAGTTTATGTCCGTGCGAGTCATGAGATGTGTCTGAATCTTGAGAATCTGACTCATGATCGTTCTGCAAGGAGTTTCTGCTTGAGTTAAACTCTCGACCTATCAATTGAGACACCTCTGATGAGAGAGGTCCAGGTGTAAGACCTATATGGCTAGCAGTAGCACGCTCTCCTTCCTGAGCGGCATATACGTCTAACCCACGAGGACCAAAGAACCGTTCTTGCCATGTTTCGATAGTTTCAACTACTAGTGGCTCGTTTCTGCGTGCAAGAGCCTTGGTAATAGCCTTTGTAATAAGAAACCCTGTAAGGCCTGCATGCATTGCTATGGGAGCAGCAGTTGCTACTATGTGACCCACTCCACTTATCTTACCAGCAGTAAAGATATCCTCTAGAAATCGAGCATAATCCGCAGCACTAACATCATGCGAAGCGAGTAAAGGACCAAAGTAATTCGGTTTGAAACCACCACCGATGAATCCAGACTTACCTTCAGGCTGAATGATAATAGGGCGAAACCCATATGCACGAGCTTCGGCAGCTGAACGAGGTACTGGGCGTGCAAAACTTATCGGCTCTGGATCGAATGGGTTACCAGCTCCACGGGCCAGTCGTGCCTTAACCTTCAACATAAAATCGATTTTTGGAAGTTGACGTAGCTGATAGTCCTCTTGAGTAGGTGACCACAGACTGTTGTGAGCAAAAGGGCTGTCGAATCGATCTTTATTGTGGGCGTAGATCGACCCATGGGGACTGCCACCTTCCTCTAATTCAGTTTGCAAAGATACCTGGTTCTGCTGTTGTTGGTGGATAGTGTTCGAAGACGAACACTGGGCATATTCTTGATGGCCATGATTGGATATATCAGCATATGCTGGAGGATTTCCGTGAGCCGAAGCGAATGCTGAACCGTCTCCATGTTGGCCATTCCATTGCTGAGAACCTCGCGAATATGAGTAGCCATCTCTGCGAGACATTACTATTTCTCTCTACTAAATGGTGTTGTGGAGAGTTCTTCAGGAGGGAGGCATTTTCAAGATTAATGGAAATACAGATCTTTGTGAAATCAGTAACTAATTGGGACGTAAGTATTATGCACGCATCGTACTGTATGCAGTGAAATGCGCCTCAAAGTGTACAGATGAAATGGAATCCTGTAACATTACGCCAGTCGGCTCTCAAAGTCGGATCACAACGTCCCACAAAATCCCAGCCTTTGGACTGACTCGTCAGCGTTTTGCAGAGCTAGATGAACCTATGAAGAATTGGTATTCTGACAGCGATAAGGTTGGTCTAAACAATCATGCTGATTGAGATGTCCAGCTTGCAGGAAGATGTATAACTGATAAAGATGCGATAACGTAAAGCTTTATAGCAGATGATTTGGATTTTCCTTGGCTCTCCCTTATCAGAACTTGGACGTCGTAATATGCAACACACCAGCATTGGTGTCCCCGTACCGTGCAAGTGGATTGAGTTTCGCGATGCACGTGTCAATAGCGGTTCACTTTACCCCGTTTAGAAAGTTACTCTTAAAGCGACGTTTCATAATTAGGAAAATGATTTGGCTGAACCATCGTTCACAATGCCACCGGATTGAACTCTCATTTTGAAATACTAATTCGGTTTTTTCTTTTAAACAACCGCTAAGGGCTCCCTCTAATCAATCTTCAGCGACGCATGTGAGATATCAAGGATCAGTTGAGCGCATTGGGTTCTTCAGCACTACTTGGTGCGATTTTGACTGATAGAACTGATTTCTGTTGTTTTTCAAACCAATACCGGTGTGAAATCAATTTGATGCTCCATGTGCTGGAACCATTCTATACTTTCATAGGTATCTTCAACAAATCGCAATCATCTTCCTCAGATGCTCTGAATTCTTTTTCCGACGTTGAGGAGTTTTTGAAACACATAACAGAGCCTTGAACGTCATTAGAGGCCACTCTTTCATGGTTTTGATTCACACTGGAAATCGAAATCGAGGAGACTTTTTCCCTTTTGTTCTACTGGAGATTTCTGTTCTCCGTGACTCCCACTTAGGACTGCCTTATCGTTTGACATATGTGCTGCCAACCGATTGGCGCTTTGGGACCTAGAAGGCGAGAGATATCCCGGATTGGTCCAAGTGACTCGTACTGCCTTTGCTTTTGCCGCAACCATTACAAGCTGTGAGAGAAACTTTTTATTAGCTCGCCATTTGACTGAACATCGGTTACAGATTATCATCATTAACCTTGGATAGATTGGTCTGCTAAACTTATGACCGTCTCACTCTGGACCTTGCTGGAAAGCCAGAAGAACAGGCGGACAATCCTGCGAAGGCTAAATTTCTCTACCATTGATTGAGAGATGAATTGTGGTATTCAGAAATCAAGATCTTCAAGATAAGGGCTAAAATCAACAAGCTTTCTTGTTAGTACTTTGGGTGAACCGAATAATGTTGACTTCTCTTTTCATTGGTGTCAGTTGGGAACTAAGTACGCCAGGAGTCAAAGAAACACCAAAACATTTAACAAAAAGCACACAAAATATGGAATACACTGTATCTGTTCAATCAAACAAACATCGCACTGAAATCTTTAATGAAGTTGATTCTTTTTGTCTGTTCAAACTCATTCTTCAAAGATTCAGAATCAGCAAGTTCAAAGAGCTTGTCAAAGGTTTCATTCAAGTCAACATAAGAGCGCCATAGCTTCACAACTGTCCCAACAAACTCTTGCGAGTATAATCTTTGACTGAAAGTCTTATGTTGCGATTAAATTTGATGCTCAGGTTCTTCCCAATAACATCATATGACATATAGAAGTTCGAGTTACAGTTTTCTGTTTTCAGTCTTCTCGAGATTGGTTTCCGCGAAGAGCTTGGAGTGTTATTCTTATGAATGGTCTTGATGCCCTGTTTGCACTTCTATAGCAGTGATTGATTTTGGGAACGGCTTGGCAGGTAGATTGGAACTGGTCTTCGAGAATTTGAATCCAGATCTTTTCATGATTCTATCGATAAAGCTATCCTAAAGTTTAATCAGAACCTGGTCCAGGTGGCAATTTTACCTATTAATGGAGTTCATAGTTCTATTTTTAAACAATGATTATGCCAAAATTTCTAACAGATGATAAGTTTATAATGAGGTCCCAAAGGCGATGGTGACGTTCGTAGGTCGATACCACGAATGACGATTTGGCTGTTGAAACATGTTTTAGAACAAGTTGTCGACAACCCGGGGAGAGATTTGCCTGATTACCTCCGCTAATCAATATTATATATTCATGGTATGGTAGCTACTAACTTAGCGCTGTATATCATGCCTCAAACTGTTGTTCGATGTATGTGGAGTCCTTGGTATGCATTTCCCAAAATTCTCCCTTGGATTCAATCAGCGTTCGACACAATGATCAGGGAAGATCACTCTTGTTGCTGCTCCTCCGTTTGCTCCAGCCTTGGTGCGCCTTTGAACAAATAGATTACCAACCAAAAGCTATAGTAAATGCTCCAAGGGAACAATAAGACAAATTTTAATACAAGGGAAAGCAGAGAGAGAGTGGTGACTGAAAGAAGGAAAGCAATCCCAATGATACTAGAGATTTGCATTGGATGAACCATATCACGAAGGTGACATGGTTCCGTATGGGGAATAGCATCCGTGACATTTGTGGCGGTGGCCTCTGAAGATCGAGGAAAGAGGCTGTAGAACGCAATGATACCTCCGAGTGAGGTGTAACACAACAGAGATAATACCAAAAGAAGTGTACAGAATTCTTGGCGTGAGATTGTATCGGGATAAGGTGTAGCTCGACTTGACCGTACGCAACTTGACGAATGCAGTTGAGTGACTCGATAGTAGATCAGACTAGGAACATTCTTCAGCTTATACCATGCCGACTTGTACCATTGGGTATTCTGTGGGCCGCAAACTCGTTTTTGAATTCCTGTGATCCTTTCATAGTCGTTTTGAGAGTTAAGTGTAAGTTTCGAAAGAAAATCCTCGTTCTGTTCCGTGAGTTGCGGTCTTACAGCAATGATCCTCTGAATAGCATGGAGAATGTCGTTCATCTTCGTTCTGAGACTTCTCAGTTGTTCTCCATTCAACGTGAAAGTTCGAGTTTGAAAAATTGCAAGATGGTGACTTGTGGTAAGTCGGCTTCTTAACAGTCTGCACAATTCTTCAATGGAATAACTTTTTATGATGAGAAAGTTTTGAAGTTATTCGATGACACAGAAAGCAGGTTGTATCGTGCTGCGTAAAGCAGCCAGTCAATTACGTAAAATCTTTCGCCGATATATTGCTCGGATTTGTTACTTCTAGCGGTTAGATGCTTTCTTGGTCATCTGTTCCCTTTCAATATTGGTACGTCCAGAGTCCTGGTGGAATATCTAGGTGTCTCAGTGGCCGGGGCTATGATAGCCCGAATAAGCTGTGAATTGAGCCGTAGCATCAACGGAGCCTTGAACTGCACTCTGCTCTTGTCTCTGCCTTTCTCGAGCAGTTCTAATTGTTCTCATGTAACAGAATTTTAGAACGCGTTTGATGAAAGATATTCCTTTTCCTTTTCTTCTCTACTTGAGATTGTAAGCCATAATATCCGATATGAAATGCTTGACAACGTCCCAAAGATGCCCCTAGGGCTCTTAGGCTTACCAATGGAACTAATCAGAGAGATAATGACACATCTTGAACGCGTAGCCTTGGAATCCTTTACGGAATTACTTGATATCCCACTCGCAGGGGTTGTGCAATATGCTACTGAGTATGCGGCATCTCCAAGGGAGCACTAAGGGATGAGATCAATGTCGCTGTCCGATTTGGATCAAAACCGTTCCATGATCAACATTGTCGATATTGTTGGAATGGAGTTACTTAACGACACAGTTATCTCAGAGATGTGTAAAGCACTCTCAAAGTCCATAAATCACATCACCATTTCGCAGATTGAAATGTCACCGTTTAATCATGAAAAAAACACTCCCAAATACAGATGGTAAGGGCAGATCGCGAACTTGTTTTACACATGGTCAGGGCACCAGATGTTTCAACACTCCATGTGTGTATTCGTTGGCTATGATAGAGATCATAAGGCTTCCCGACTGTTTGATTCTCGATTCAGAGTGTTATTGTGTCCAATCAGGTCCGTTTTTATGAGAAAAGGTTTCCATTCGAGGAAGGCATTGTCATTGATCATGCTATTGAGAAAGATTTTACATCTGGGTATGTCGCCGGTGGTGTGTTTAGTGTTCCCGTGTTCAAGTCACCTCTAGTTCTGATCAATGAATCATCATTACAGATGTGTCCACAAAAAGTTTCTGCAGATTTATGGCACAACCCAGTATTCATTAAGTCCCAAAGAGGTTATGAAACCGTGAGTTTAGTCCTAGTAGACGTGATTTGCGATTGGAAATTAAATACCTAAACTGTTCTTATTGATTTTGCCGTCCTGATATGAAAAACGTACATATGTGTATGCATAACGCATTGGCAGACTTACATGAAGGTATAAGGACCCCCTGGTGAGCAAGAAACTGTAAAATCGCTGTAGTGGATGGTTCAAACGATCACTTGCCCGCGGTGCCGGGCGCCAGGTGACAGGTGCCGTGACGGGTTCTGGGTGTGGCATTGATCATTTCAATTCAGATAGGCCCACCGAGTTAGGGATTGGTCTCAAATTGTGGGCTCTTAGCTTTTTACAGTTGTGCCTCAAACCCATTATTAGAAGTGCTGGTAATGAACCCGACAAATCCGAGTAAAGCTCTATGCAAACACTCAATCACACGCGCTTGCTATTAAGGAAAGCTCATACTGAGCTGTTCTTTAGTATTAACAGTTACACGACCGGAAGTCAATACGCACAACGCAGAGCGTATACTCTGGTGTGCGTCGGTGAATGCGAAATGAAAAATCAATTATTTCCTCTCCGACACCAAAATCGAAATTCTGGGCAGAACCCCCCATAAAATCTCTATAAGAATCTTGGCTTGAAATTCCCCCGTAAATATTAGTTCCCATATTAAGATTCTATTGAGCCATGCAGGCGGAAGCATTTAGGGTCTAAATCGGGAAAGACCGGGCTTCACGATTACGTCAGGTTTTTCCGAAGTGGTCTCAGTGATGCGTAAACCTCTCAAAACTATGGGTATATAAATACTCAGCACTTATTTTGAAACGGTTTCTTAGAGAAAATCCCGTCTCAATATCTTAAATTCTTAATAAACTTATCATCTAGAGATGGGATGGAATAACCCCTACGCTTATTCGACATTCGAATCGAATAGTCCGTTGAATAATTGCTTTCTTGGCCCTCTTATAGTGTATAGAGTGACAATGGGAATCTATAAGCAATATATATGGTACCAATGAATATCCTCTTTCCCATGTTTCCATGTGCGCCACCATAGCTCATAATAATCTGTCTTGAATGCATCATGTTTGAACATTTCTGTGTTTCAACGAGAACCAGCTGTGTAAAAATGACAGCAATACAATGATTTAAATTAGATGTATTATTCAGTGAAGTCTTGTCGAGGGTGTCCAATCATATGGCGGGCTAATGATCGTTATTTGAACTTGTGAACTTTTCGTACTTCCTAATATATTTTCTCTCATATACGAAAATGTAACCCCAGTAAGACGCGTCACATAAAGCCCGAACAGAGTAAAACGATATCATAACTAGGAAGACGTAATTGATTAATACAACTTTTAGTTTCATGCCTTCACTGCAAAATAAGACACACCTTATCATAGCTTTCGAATAAAACCAGGGGGTCTGGCCGTGTATTCGATTCGATCTCATTCCTACCCGGTTCCCTTTTGAGTCATAATTTATCTCATATTACATGATGAATTGTCGTTTCAGTCTTTATTAGGAGATTAATGCAATTCTGGTCATTTCCTTTCGAATATTTCTAATGATCTTTGTGCTACGCTATTCTCTTGTTGACCTTCAGGAACATCATTCAGCCTGTGTTTGAGGGTCCATCGAAAGCTTTTCCATGATCAGTACGCCCCTAACGATACTAAAGCTCCTTTATGTTCTCACTCTTGTAGCTGGAACTGCTAGGAAGATCTTGGCCAAAGGAACGAGCTTACGATAAGTCGCTCTCTTAGACTTCAAGAAAGAAGGCAAGTCCACATCAGAGTCTGCCGGTAACCTTGGTTCAGCAAGATACATCATGAACTCTTGCGAATTTATTCTCATAATCCCATAGTAGTTGATCGAATTACCCAATTGCTTTGACAAGAATCTGACCGATAATTTCATCTTCTTGGTCATTGGAGCACCAATGCTTCTTGGGATTTCAGCGAATTCAGAGTATGGGAGAGCAGAACTGTACTTCTCAAACAATTCCTTTGTCTGTCCGATGATCAAGTTCAGGGAGTATACACCGAGGTTGACATTCAGGACACCAGACTTCGCCCATGGATCAACAGACAAGCCACATGGCTCAAATTGTTGGTATCTACAAAGTTGTAGTACTTTGAAATCTCTTTTTTCCTATGAGGATAATTATTCGTTTCCAATGTCGAATAAGACTTGCGGTCATTCGATCTCATCCCACACTAAAAAAAGTGGTATCTAGCTAATGGCCCAACTTTGTCTCAGGTGCTATCCTGCTGAATATATGACCGCGACAGAATTATCTGGCTTTCATAAGTTGGAAGCTTAACTATGAAAAAAAAACGAATCCCGCGGTATAAGTCAGCTTCCCAAATGCTACATGTCGGTTCAAGTATAATGAAATTAAGAAGACATATTGAAGTAGTGTGTTTGAATATAAAAATGTACAATTTCGGGTCTATCACCCAAGCATTTGCGATGTGGTTTTCCATTACTCGCTTCATCTAGAATCCTATTAGTCGTACACCCACTGACGACTCGCCCAACAGTTATTACTGGTAAGTTCGCCATCACGGTGGTTTTAGCAGCTGGTCTTTAAAATATGTACATTTGGCAGGCTTAAGGAAACGATGTGCATTTAGAAGCATTGAGGGGCCATTCATGATTTATGATCAAGCCGCATTTATTTTACCTTATAAAGAGTAGATTAGAAAAATATGCCTAATAAAAGCTCTGAAAACAGGTCAGTACCTCTCGAAATCGACACATCCATCCCAAAGCCCCATTATCTTCGACTTAGCTAAGTTCTCCCTACTCCACGCGTCTGTAAGAACGTATGTAGAACCCCGTGTTAATATTGCAACAAGTATCGCCAGGACAGCACATCGTGGTTGATCTACCCGTGCATCCTGATCCTTCCCAGATAATAGCGCACCCTTGTTGCCCATTGCTCTCCCCTGTAACCATCCAGTGGACATTAGAACCGATACCTACACAGGTATTCCAATTTTGTTTCCAATCACAGCTGCCGGAGTTTGGGTCGCAGTTTTTGCACATAACCAGGTACCCATCGTTACGTTTCTCCAGAGCACTACTCTCAGAGTTAGCTGCTGCCATGGCAGAAGGCAAAGCCGATGAGGTAGCTGCTAAGAAGCATGTCAAACCGTAAACAAGGGAGACTTTCATGTTGATACCAATCACCAAGAGAGCCAAATTTTTGTTTTCGTTGTTTGAGCGGAAGTAGGTGAGAGGAAGGTTTACTGTGGACATTTCTGGAGAATTGTATGTCTTTATGTATCCTGACGACCAAACAAGAGCGACTCTGGTTTCGGGAAGCTCATGCACCTCAGCATCTGACAGGTAAACACCTGCGATCAGAGAGCGTTTCGCGCATTGCGCCGCATACAGTCTTTGGTCACCCGACATATTAGTGCTCAACCCTGCTTTTCTCTTGACTAAGACCTCCGTTGACGACAGGGGGATAAAGTCTCAGCCTGCAAGGTGCCCGGCACCAGCTCTTGGCCTCAATATCTCTCAGTCTAGCATTCCCCCCATATCGGTCGATGGCGGTAATCAGGTAGGACGGTAATTGGTGATCGATCCTAAACTCCAGTCTCACTACTGGGGAGGTGGTATCTCAGTGATAAGTCTCGACACTACTAGTGCCGCACATACTACTTACAAACTTATAAGTAAGCAGGGTCGATTGAGATAAAGATTGAGCCAATGTGCACAGCACACAGAAAGAAGAAAACTCTGCAGTCATGTCGTACGCGGAGTCAACAAATGTTTTGCTACTCAACACAGCTTTTGATTAAACTGACGAAGGATAAGCAAATCAAGGCATTGAAAGTTGGTTCTTAACCTAATAGCCCCAATCTCAACATCGATCCACAGCCTTAACAGCAACACATGATCTCGCAGGCTGATTTTGACTATCTATTCAAGACCAGAACCAGCTCCCTCCACGAAAGGCTTCAAATTTTGCATAGATTGCTCGGCCGTTCCAGAAATGGTACCTTCAGTTGGCTTTTCTTCTGGTGTGTATGGATTTTGACCATAGATGTAGATCAAATCCATTGGAGATTTGTTGTTAGTTTAATCTGGCACAGTACAGTCAACTCTCTTATTTGAGATAAACATCGTCGATGGTGCTCACTATTGGTCTTCCTGGCCTGGGAATAAGAAGCAGCAGACACCGAGCGTTCTTAGTGGCGTTCTTAGTGGTGTCATGTTGCTGTTGTTCGTCAGTTGAACTTACAGAGACGGTGTTGTTTCTAACAGGATTTGATGGATCCTAGAAACGATATGTTAGATACTATGATATCATATAGAGTAATTGAGCAAGAGAATACTTACTTGAGCGACAGTGCATATGCTTCTTGATGTACTTAGATTGAAACTGAGAAGCAGTAGTTGTGATTTGACAAAAAGTGAAGACCAATAAGTCGAATCGCCTGATGCACTTAATCGAAGAGAAGTTGAGGCCAATCAGTCACCAAGTATAGGGAAGTATTACCTGTCACCTTTACAGGGTCTAAAGAATCATCATGGCTACATGCAGCTAGTGCTGTAACATTTATGCTAGTTTCAGCAGACATAACAGTTTGAGAAATTTGGGCTTCGTTATTGCCCCATTAGGCCTACTGCAGTTAGCGGAAGGTCTCATTTTGTCCCGTCCCAATTTAGCAACCTTTATCCTATTTCTAATGCTGTGAAATGCAGGAGCATAACAGAGTTCTGAATGCATGAGCTTTCATTTCTCTTTTTCGGATTTGGGTTCCTTCAGCATACAAGCACGTTGGCAGTCTCTTTACAAGTCTCTTTTACATCACGAAGTTAGTTGACCCCTCAAGGACAATTCCCGCCAATTTTCATCTTGAACGACATTTCATGTCCCCGGATACTCAATGCATAATATTGACCATCACTAGAATCCTGCCAACACCTGGGCGATCAATGCCAATCGAACATGTTACATGAACACTTCAAGAAGATCATGCTAGGCCAAATCATGCTTATACGGTCCATTATCTGAAGCTACCAACATGTGTTCTTCTTCTCCAACCATATTGGATAGCGACAACTCCTCCTGAAAGACCCTTTATTACATCATCAAGGACACTGGCCCCGAAGTGAGAGCTTTCCTCAGTTCCAAGACTATGTCAACCTCAAATATTCTATCATCCAGTATATATATATATATATATATATATATATCCATGTGAAAGTATGAATATCATGCCTATTCAGTCAAAATTACCCTGAAATGCCAGTTGTGGGTGTTGCTCTGGAGCCTGCACGACTGTACGTTGTGGTAAGTCGAGGCTTGGGTGCGGTTATTGTTTTTGGGGATTTTTGATTTTGAGGACACTCAGGTTCGGCCTATTACCTATTACCCATCTGCTCGTTTTATATCCCTATAGCCTTTGAACTGTGACCTTCAACCCTGATAGAAGGTGGATGCGAGTAGGAAAACTACCAGAATTGTCCCAGACAGAAAAGATTATGGCCCAGAAAGTAGCCTTCCCGAAAATCAGGAAATGTTCGCGGCCAAGTTGTAACGATGGGCCACATCCTCGTTCCCTCTATCTTCCATCTCGCTTTATGGTTCATCGTTTAACATTCCATTGCATGGACTCTTTAAAGTATAAAGAGACCTCCGGTTGATCCCGTTGATTGTGCAATGTACCGCGTACGCAATCCCTCTCAACGATCGCCAATCTGGGGAGCAATAATCCTCAGATGTCGAGAACAGAGAAATTTGCTAAGGGGGGTTGGACACCTTCTTACTATTGTTCTCTACGCCATACTATCATAATTTACATGATTGTCATATTTTAATTTCTTCTGAAACATAATGGGTATGCTCTTTCACCAGAAATCACATAGTGCAGGCATCGGAAGAAATAGTGCAAATTACCATAGAGGAGTTTGAGTGAGTTAAGGCCGAATTATCGAAAGCAATAGGAGACGCGGACAAATATCATGTGATGTTCGATGTTCATCATGGGATCATCCCTCTTGCACCCGTAAACTCTAATGTTGATATAGCAGACCCATCTTCCGCACCTGCCAGAGCTCTCATGAAGGTACGTTCATGGATGTATTGCAGCTCAATGTATGATACCGATACTGCATTCGAAAACTGTTTTGATGATGCTGACGCGATGGAGAATTCACCAGACTTCACTTGAAAGTCGTTTAAAGCGTAAATATCCACGCGACAAAATGCTAGACTGTGGTATCAATGGAATGAAGGGAAAGGTAACTAGTTTAATCAAAATACATAAGGAGTGGAAGCCATGTGAGCTACGTGGTGTTTGTTAATATTGTTCTAATTTCTTGTTCCCTGTGAGATCTTGTACAACTCTATTGAGCTCTTGGGTGATATGCCATGATCGTCTGAAGCTGCATTACGATTGTGTAGACCCTTACTCTCACTTTTTTAAATGTGAAAGTTGTGGTCTAATTAATATGCAAGGCGTTCAAAAAAAAGCTCCAAAACTCCATACATCTTTTCAGTCTTGTCTCGCATGCTCACTGGTGCACTTCAACCTGAAAGTTTCAAAGACCGATATCGAGATTGGCACTTACTTCTTAGGAATGGGACCAGGGATTATATTCTTAGATTCTCATCTCCTAACTTCTATGTGCCCGAAGCTGTGTTATATGTTCGTTATTTTGGCATTACATTATTGTCAGAGAGTTGTAGTTTTCTCGCACAGGATGTACACATTTGGACGTGCACGACTTCAACTGCCTAAACTTTGAAACAGGTAAGAGAGAATTACAGGGCTGTGGAGATATTCCAGCGATGGGCACACTTTTTATTATGTGTCTCTTCCTTGTTTTGGAAATCGTTGCCAGGTGAATTTGGGAGAAAGTGTGAGGAAGCAGATTTGGAGGAAGGTAAAAGTGACTTGAATCCATAAATGACATTACTAGGTACAGAAGTGATTATAAGTCCTGATATCAATGAATATTATATCCGCATCCTCATCCTTTTCATAAAAAATGGCATGAATTGGCAACTTCACACCAGAAGGACGACTCTTTTCTCATAAAAAGGTATACTCTACATCCAAGTTTCATTAATCAATCCATAAATTTCATATCCAACATCCATCCAATTCTAAACATCAACATGTGGTATCTTCTTCTTAAAAGATATCGGATTCACATTGGCATTCGCGGAATACCCGCTCTCAAAGCTGTTATACACTTGATTCCCCCCTTCATTATTTGGTAATAATGCCCTGGTTTCGTCCACTGGAGTCGTACTTCCATCACTCCGAGACTCAGAGTTCGATCCCTTCTCTGGCTTGCGGACAATAACAAGCATCAAGCATGTCAACAACGTAACACTGATCACTGCTCCTAAAATCACACCAAGACCAACAGCGATACCAGGAAGTGTGATATGTAGGTGTTCGTTCTCATCTATCCATTTCAATGAGATTGATCTGTCGATAGAATAGACACATGTTTTCTTGGATGTGGATGTACACCCTTTGTTCAAAATTCTGACAGCATTATCTGCTCCATTGGCGACTTGTAAGAACTGATGTCCTGAGACTAAAGAACATGTTAAGTTGGCCTTTGGATTCAATGTGACGATTTCATCTGCACACTGGTATAAGTCATCGATAGAAGATGATGGAATGACGTGTAGTTGTAAGAATTCCTTCAGGGTTGTGTTTGAATTGAAAGGATCCAAACGGAACAAAGAAGATGCACTTGGTAAAAGAACTGAATAATCACCCAGATGTAATATCTCCTCCAGCTCCGGGAAAAAATCCAAGAATTGTAGAAACAGATCAGCATCTGAATGTTCTAGAATGTCTCTAATGGAGATATCAATCTCCGGAGGGATCAAAAGTTGCTCTATTGGGTGAATGACACCTTGGTTGAAGATGATATCGTTATCCTGTTTCAAGAACAAGTTCTCATTATTGTACTGTAGTTTCAAAGTTGTACCGTCTTCATCGGAAATGAATTTCAAATCAACAGGCAAGTCATTTATGTTGATGTATGTGGAATCAACCTCTCTGAAATCGGTATAGACTAATCCATTAAGGATCAAATCTCTCATGAGGAAATCCAGTGTAGTTTGATTATGTTTTAAGAAGTTTAAAGTCAGATAGAAGTCGTCCCATGAGTTGAAACAGGGGAGAAACAAAGTGTATCCTTCCTTGTTGTTTGGTAGTTTCTCCAATCCTAGATCGCTCAAGAAACCGAGTGACTTCGAACAATGCAAGACAGAATTCACAGATGATAACAAATCACCTGGCGTTCTCAAATCATCATCTGTCAAATAGATAGTAGTATTGCCTACTCTGTATGGGCCACTTTCAATGAGGACGTTATTATTCAGCATCAGTGAATTCGAACCCACTTTCTTAGCCTTTATCTTCTGACAAGATGAACCCATCTTCTTTGTATTACAGAACCTGGTGTCATATAAGGATTTGACTGTCGTCAAGTCATCAATCCTTTCAGTGATGAAATGGTATAGATTGGAGGACTTTGACGTTATTGAGAATTGGTTTGAGTCTCTTGGATAGAAAATGGTTTGCTCAATGGAATTATTCGTAATTAAGTCAGATAGGTCATGTAGTAAGAGCTCATCGACAAATCCAGATGCTTCAAGGCCAACCAAGGCCTTAAGGACGTTAAATTCAATTTCTGGGACCAAAGCAGAGTTGTTGAAGACATGTATCACCGCATCGTTGGCCAAGATGTTCGACGTCAATGACACCAGGGTATCGTTTATGACAATATGGGAACCGTGGTCTTTGGAGATGATTTCCAAGTGATATCCATTGGCATTGTGGACTGTTTCATTCACGTCACCACCGTAAAACCCGTCTAGGATGAATGAATTGAGGATAAAATTGGCATCGTTCTGACCATAATACGTCAAAAGATAGTTGATTTGATAGTCCTCTAGTTGGAAGGAATCATCATCAGGTACCAAAATTGTCTTCCCAGACAAGTTGAAGTTCTCACTAGCCAAAGAGTTGAAGACCAACGAGCCTGGGAGGCTAGAAATGACCTGGTCGACAGGTTTCAGGTCCCTGAGCAGTTCATCTATACCTTGGACGTATGCATTTTGTTCACTAGCGTAGAGATCCAGCTCCACTATGTCGACATCGTTGACCGTATATTGAGCATTGAAGTCATCCGAATGGAACTTTATGGGGCTCGACGGACCCTTCGAAGGGAGTGTATGGTATATATGTGTGCCTTTGAGATCCTTCATGGAGATGGGTCCCTTAGTGATGTAATTTCCTAGTTGTTTCACCGTCATGGGTACTTCAGCCTCGGCGCATTCTTTGGCCGCTAATCCCTGGCAGTAGTGACCGGCAAAGGCTCCGTTGATAGGCGCCGCCAAGGTAAAGTTCTGAAGCTGGTTCAAGTATGGAATCAGCATGTTCCTCTGCAACACCCTGAGGAAATAGGAGAACTCAACGTTGTCGCTGAGGACATCAATCACCGTAGCGGCAGGGTCCTGTGGGTCCTGTGGGTCCTGGGCCACTGTGCGAGACAGCAACAGGGCGGGCAAGAATAAGCAGCATAACCAGTACATATGTATGGCCGTTGTTGTGATTGAAATTCCGTAGCCAAGTATCCACCAACTTTCAACCGCAGCAAGCACGCGCCTTGCAAGCAGATGCTGTTCTTTCGATGTTGATGCTTTAGCAGCCTAACCGCCCTTTTCTGCCCATAAATGAGCTCCGTCGCAGGTTAAGCAGCCCTGTGATCTGTCAAAAGCTCTCGGGTACGCAGCTTGGGCGTCGCAGCAAGCAACGGCGGTGGCGACGGTTATGCCGCCCGAGAGGCGCGAGCATCCACCGCTTTTACTTCTTTCAACAGATTCCCGCAAGATGACAAGCGTGCGAGCGAGAGAGCGAGTGTGAGAGAGGCACACACATACGCATCGGCAAACAAAATTGGATCCATGGCAGAAGAGGAACAGGTATCACAGCAATTAGAGACCGAGGCCCAAGTTTCCATCGACGAGGAGACAGCCAAACTTCGAGCACTCCAGCAGGAAGTTGCGCAGCAGGAGCAAGAGGCGATCGAGCAGACCTCAGATGTCGATGCGCGTTCAATCTATGTCGGGAACGTGGACTACGATGCCAGTCCCGAGGAGCTGCAGAAGCATTTCCAGTCCGTCGGTGTTATCAACAGAGTCACCATCCTCTTAAACAAGCTCACCGGGCAGCCAAAGGGCTTTGCCTACATTGAATTTGCTGAGCCTGCCGCGGTCACTGAATCTTTAGCGCTGAACGACTCTGTGTTCAGAGGAAGAAATTTGAAAGTGTCACCAAAGAGAACAAATATTCCTGGGTATGGGCGTGGACGTGGACGTGGGCGTGGACGTGGCCGCGGTCGTGGCGGGTTTAGAGCTCGTGGTCGTGGGAGATTTGCTCCATACTGAGAGAGAGACATAGTTTCATCGATGTTATTGAAAAAAAGTAACTGTTGCTAGAATTGTACTTTAGAGAAATTGCTTTGTATAGGCAAGACTTAATTTGGTGTATATGTAGTTTAACTACTTCTATCAGTAGATGATAGCAGCTGCAGTACCAACAATAGAGAAGATGGCACTCACAACGATTGTGACCCAGCAGACAAGCCTTTCTCTTGGTGTGATTGTATCCTGGCAGATGGTCATGTAGAACGCAGAGGGCAAGATCAAACAGAGGAGGAAACAGAGACCGGCACCCATGAAGGCAATGATCTTATCAAACGCTGGGAATAATATGGCGATAATGACAAATAGGGCATTCACAAAGATTCTCAGACCAAACTTAAGTGTCGATCTCCATGCAAAGGCGAACCCAGTGCAGTGAGAGATATCTTGCACATTGAAAGAAAGATCAAAGATAGAGATGATCGGACGGGCGTTCAACGGTGTCTTCGATAGCGGGACGATGGCCATAAGGGCACAGATTAGCCAATATGTAAACTTTGGGTACCCAGGTGTCAATAACACACTTTTGGTGATCTCATCCTTAACGGCACCACCAAACATCAGGAACCCAATCACGGCCATGCAGAGATCAGTCAGATATGTGATTGAATAAGTCACCTTCAAACATTCCTTAAATCTCTGTGGATGTCTCATATCCACCTTCAAGTTTGGAAAGATGGCATGGCCACCGAATGGAGCCATGAGAATACCGATGGCAATAAAAGCATCTGCCAAAGTGTTTGGGAGCATACGCGTTTGGGCAAACTCGATAAGAGAACCAGGCGTGGTAGATTTGGTAAATCCCGATGCAAAAATGATGATCACCACACCGATTGTACTTGTAATACCAGCTAATGAAACAAGACTGAGGATGTTGAGCGGCAGGAAAGATGGAGGGGTAAGAACCAAGAATGCAATGAGTTTGAAGTGATTGATGGAGATCTGTGGGAATAACGCGTTGAGAGAATCGGCAAACAACACGATAAGAGAAACACCAGAGGCTATAAGATCCAGGGAGAACAAGAGAGAGATCAGAGCTCTACCCTTTGGACCAAACGTAACGTATGCCAGATCTGAATAGGTCATGAGTGTTGGATCTGTATCCATACACCGAGACAACAACTCTGCTGATTGGAACGTCAAATACGCAGCCAACGAAAGGGCAGGGATACCTAATAGCCAGCCAGCGTGGCTCAATCCCAGTGGAAGGGCAAGAAGGCCGATACCGATAAGGACATTGACAGAGTTGAAGATTGTCTGCGGTGCGGTGGATTGACCTGCGATCACTGTGACGACTTTGCCCTTTGTTTCAACTTTCTTTAGCAGTAAGGGTGTGGATTCTTGAAATTCAGCAAAACTAGTGGCATCCAGGTTTTGAGTCGCACCGTATGAATAAATAGATGGTGCCCTATAGCTCTGAACGAACGAACTGTCATCGATGGCATCGAAATCGCCCTGTTCGTCAATAGCGATACTTTCATTACTCTGTTTTGGTATGAGGAACCCGACATCATGTCTCGGAATCACCGTGGAGAGCCTTTCGCCTTGGAAAGAAGGCGCCAACGTATCTCTATCGAACAATGCATCATCGTCTTTGAAGTAGGATCTTGCAGCATGGGTCAGAGGCTCGATGGTACGGAAAGATTGGGCTCTGGAGTAGGAAGATGCGAAACGTCCCAGGGAATTCACACCTCTGAAAGAACCAATGGGGTTGTTCAGTATGGAATCACGCCTTAATCGGACAGAATGAGGTGTACGCTCCACAGGGATAGATATGAAGTTCGGGTGGATGTTCTCTTGCGAGTCCTGTTGAGCGATGCCTCTTGGAGGAGTGGACATTGTTTATGGTTTGATAGGTGAAATTCAAGGGTCAAGTTGGAGAACTGAGAGATCCAGGTTTCAACCAGTTTCAGTTCAAGGCACCAGTACCAATAGCAGATGATGGCCAACAGACCAATAAAAAAGATCTGACCAAAAAGGGTGGGAAAACCCAAATTCAGGCAGCACCGGCTGCTCGTCTTATCAAAACAAAAACAAATCGGGAAACTGACACAGACAAAAATGGCAGATTCCGGAAACCGTTTCCCGATCTGTCTAATTCCGAGATATTTCCGATATCTCGCTCAATTGGGAAAATTTCGGGAACAGTTGCGAACTTCCCTCGAACTGAGTCGGAATTTTCTCGGTTTGAACCACAGCCTTGAAATTTTTCCTGCTGGGGCAATAAGCAGAAAATGCGATGAGGTCAAGCAACTCGAACACGGTTTTACAGACCTCATACTCCGAAGAAAAGATGTCGCAGATACTCCACAAGCTCGTCGGCGATCCTACCGCTGTGATAGACCCATCAGTGGATTCGTCTGATGTTCTGGAGCTCCTCAAGACGATTTTTGATCCAATCACCAAGGGCTACTCTGTGTTGGATGAGATTTATGTTGATGGATTGGATGCTTCACAGGTATGGCCACAGGCAAAGATAATATTAGACAATGTTACAGATAACTTGCTTTTTGAAAGGATACCCCAACTTAAGGGTTCTGCTGTGAATTCTGGCGATTTTAGCGAGCAAGAGCTATCTGATGATTCTCAAGAGGTTGACGAAGATGAAGATGAAAGAGATGAAAATGAACAAGAAGAATTTGGAGACCTTGTTGATGACTATGAGGAAGAGCCGCTGTCAGATGATCAAGAAGGATACAGCTCTGCTGTCGAAGACCAGACTAAACCTCAAGATGAAGAGGAGCAGACAGAGGATAAGAAAGATGCCTTTGGTCTCAATGACGGGTTTTTTTCTATTGATGACTTCAACAAGCAAATCCTGGCGCATGAAAATGAGAGTGGTAACACTGGTGCGGATCATGATGAAGACATTGATTATTTTGGAGATATCCCAGACTCTGATGATGAAGAAGTTGCCTATTATGATGACTTCTTTGCTAAACCAAAAAGTCTAAAAGAGGACCCAAGAAAATCAAAGAAACAACCAAACAAGTCAAAGAAGAAGCAAGAAGAAGAACAAGAACTCAATGACGAGGATTTTGACAACGGCATGAAATCTGCAATGCTCGATCTCTTTGATGAAGAAGAGCCTGAACAACAAGAAGTGCAAGCTGAAAAGAAGAACTTGTCCAGTTTTGAACGTCAACAATTAGAAATCCAAAGTGAGATCTCAAAATTGGAGCAGGAGGCCATTGCAGAGAAGAAATGGGCAATGAAGGGTGAGGCAAAGGCCAAGGATCGTCCAGCTGATGCACTTTTAGAAGAGGATTTGGAATTTGAACGTACTGCTAAACCGGTGCCAGTTATCACAAGAGAAGTCACAGAATCATTAGAAGAGATGATTAGAAGAAGAATCAAGGAAGGTAATTTTGATGACCTCCCAAGGCGTATAATCACTGATGTGACGAATTTCAAACCTTCATCCTCGTTTAAACTGAGCGAGGAGAAGTCTTCCAAATCCCTTGCAGAGATGTATGAAGAAGAATATAAGGGCATTGAAGATAACCAAGTCTCAGAAAATTTACAGAAGGCACATGACGAGATAAAGGAGTTGTTCACATCTATCTCATACAAGTTGGATGCTCTCAGTTCTGCACATTTCATTCCAAAACCTGCTCAAAAGGCCATCGACATCAGAGTTAACGCTCCAACCATCTCCATGGAGGATGCTCAACCACTTACGCAATCATCGGCATCTACATTGGCACCACAGGAGATTTACAAAGCTACTACATCAGGTAATAACACCGAGATTCAACTGAAGTCTGGTACGGTGTTCAGCAGAGATGAATTGTCTAGAGAAGATAAGCAGAGAATGAGACGTGCTAATAAGAGAAAGAGAGCCAAGGAGTTCAAAGAGAGGGAACAACGTGGTCCAGTTAAGAAATCCAAAAAGCAGGATGTCATTGATACTCTGTCCAAGGCTAAGAACGTTACTGTTATTGATTCAAAGGGTCAAAGAAGAGATGTTGATGGTAGTGTTAAGAAGGATAAGGTTGCTCAAGGTATCTCTTCCTTGAAGTCATAAAGATCTAATACGAGTATTATTATCTTTCAAATGATAAAGTAGAACTAATCGTCTTAAAGTGTTCAGATAAAACACGAATAAATATATAAGAGGGCCGTCTTTTGATCTCTAAGGATTCATGGCTCAGTGTATAAAGTATATCATCAGGAAATGTTAACAAGCGAAGTACAAGAATGATGTATAAGAGATGATTCATGTGTTGTATCAGTGGTCCCCATTAAGCCGCAGCTGGAACAACAGTTGGAGCAAACGGATCTCTCTTGGTAACACTCAAGAGTAAGTCATCTTTTGGGAAGATAGTGGCGAACACTTTAATCTCCTCGGACAAGTCAGTGACTTGATGATGTAAATCGTTATGAAGAACCATTTTACCCAATAACCCAGCAAATGTGGTGTAAACATAGGTTTGACCGAGACAGACGTGAGGGCCAGTTCCAAATACCAGCCAGTTCTTAGCGGCGTCCCACGCCTTAGCCCCAGGGGCCCAACGCTCTGGCAAGAACTCATCTGGGTCATCGTAGACTTCTGGATCGTGCAACGCCGGATAAAGAGTCGGGATAAGCATGGCACCTTTTGGGGCAGTGTAGTCCTCAGAGACTGGGAAGCTTTGCTTGACAACGTATGGAACCATAATGACTGGTGGTCTATAACGCAGCGCCTCCTTGACAACTTGGGATGTATAAGTCATTTGGTCGATTAAATCCATGGTCAATGGTACGTTTGGATCATTGTTACGGATGGCCAATTGTTCCTCCCTGATCTTCTTCTGAATATCTGGACGATCAGCAACGACCTGGAATAACCAACAAGCCAATGAAGAGGATGCATCTTGAGAAGCGAACAAGAAAGTGAAGATAGCCTCGGAGATCTCCTTATTTGAGAACATACGAACTCTGAGTTTACCATCTTCGTTCTTTTCCTTCTCTGCTTGAGCATCGTACATGACTTTAACCCAGGCATCCATAACACAGGTAGGTTCACCACCACTAGCGATGTACTTCTTAGCTTCACCGGCACAGTCAGCGAAAATCTTCATACACATGTCAGCGGTTCTCTTACCGTACCAAGTTTTAGTAAAAGGTAAGATGATTGGGAAGTTCACCAATTCCATAGCAGCAGTGACCAAATAGTAGTCATCTGCAACTTTCTTAATCTGCTCTTCGGTGATGTAGTCACCACAGAAGGCCTTAAGGGACAGACCACACATCATTTCTCTAAACTCATGGAAGAAGATAACTGGACCGTCTTTAGAGATATCTCTAAATCTATCAATGTACTTGTCCATCATTACTTCCAAGCCCGGAATGTACTCAGCCAATGCCTGTTTGGTAAATAGCCCGTTCAGACCCTTTCTGTAGTCAACGTGCTCCTTGCCATCCAAGAAGACCCAGTTGGAAGGTCTCAAGATCTTCACAGCAACGTCAACGACACAAGGCTTGACGTATTTTGGGCTCTGGAAGATCTTTCTTGCGAGGTCTCTATCAGAAGCAATGACAACGAACTTGTGGAACACAGAGACGCAGGATAACTTACCGGAATCCCATTTCGCCTTATACTCTTCGAATTTAGGGTCAAGGGACTCCATAAAGGGACCAATGATCGGCCACATCTTGAATGCCGGGCCAGCAATGGAACCCTTCTTTAACTGGTACGACACCTGATCCCACACGAGCAGGAGGGCGACCAAAGTGACAATGGTCTTGATCCATGAGAAGGGACCAACCAGGGCCAAAATGTACTCGACAGCAGGAACAGCAGCAGGGGCAACGGAGTGCAGCGATTGTATGAGCGGGCTCTCGAACGTGCTGTTCTCAGCGAGGAACTTCACGGCGGTGGCCATCTTCCCTTCGTTTTCCTCTTTGAAGTTGAAGCTGATTAAAAAAGGTCCTCATTTGTTTTCGTTTGTTTTCGACTGCTTTTTGTCTCTGCGGATAAACGACGGATACTTCTCTAAACGACACGGGTGGAACGAGAAAATGTGCAAAAATTACCGGAAAAGAACACTTCCCAAAATGGAAGCACTACGAGACGTATTATCATATAAAAAACATGGTACATCATCAATTAGAAGAGGAAGATATAGGAGTTAGGAGTTAGGGTTCTGCAGTCAGGAGACGGCTAATACCACTTGGTTCCGTTAATGTGGAAGTGTGGCTCCTCTTGTTCCTGTTCAGTGACCTCTGCATTTCTTGGAGGACAAACATCACACTGTTGGTTCGTGGACTGATGTCTTTTATCCTTGTCAGCCACTTCATTTACATCATTCACTCCTTTCAGTTCCTGCATTTCATCATTCATCTCTAACTGTGCACTCAACTGCTTCAATTGCCTCTTGAGTTCATTCTTCTTCTTCAAATTCTCTTCACGAAGTTGTAATTTATACTGCACTTTGGAGACTTCACTCTGTAACTCGTTGAGTTCCTCTGTTTCTCTGAGAACCCAAGAATCCTCGGTGATTCTTTGTGGTTGAGATACCCTTGATCGTATAGATGTATCCTCCAATGGTTCCGTAGGACTCTCCTTAGACACCTCTCTTGGACTCTCTGGAGGAGTCGGAATCTTCACTTCTCGCGTGATCAAGGTCTTTAGAAAATTCATCTCTTGTTTCATATATTCAAATCTTTCATCGTCTTTGTCCTTCAACAGGGATACCTGCTCCTCCAACTGTTGGATCCTTTGTTCAATCTTCGTTAATGAAGGATTAGATTCATCAATAGAGATACTCTTCACAGGCGTGCCAAAGATATCTCTCGTGTCATCCGGGTTGAAATTGAACTCAGGTACTCGATGTGGTTGTTTGTCATGTTGCTGGTTCATCTGTTGCTTCTCTAGAGTATCATATTTCAATTGCAAATCGGCCAATTCACCCTTTAATCTCGTCTCATCTTGTTGCAATTGTGAAACCTTCTCATTCGACTTGTTCAAATCCTCCTTGAGAGAGTCATTCAGATGCTTATACTTGATCAACTTCTCTTTCAGACCTTTAGCAAAGCCTTGAACCAACTCCTTTTCATTCTTGAGTCTCTCGTTCTCCCGTATGATCTTCTCAACCATATTGGAACTGATCTTTACACCGTCATCGACGGGCACACTGGCCAAGTTCTTGAAGAGTCTATCAGTGGTGTCATCCTGCACAGCTCTCTTAGACCTGATCTGATCTGATGGACGGAAGTCTGGGTACTTGGATAAAAAGCGACGTTGTAAGTTGTTCAGAGGGTCTTGTTCTTTCAATGGGGAGACCTTGGTTCTTTCAGCACGGCCAAGCTCGATGGAGTTGTCTAGAAAAGCGTATTCTGTGTTGACTCTAGCAGGCGATGGGGAGTAATCCATGGTGGGAGCAAGTAGTTATAATACTCTTTAAGAAGCGTGGTGCGGGTCAGTGGTCGCTGGGGTTGGTTGATTTTGTGGGAGTTTTGTTTACTTTTGTGGTCCGTTTGTTTACTTTTCAGAGATGCGGTGCTTACCAAAATTCGCGTCCCCCCCCCTCTTTTCAGGACATCCTGTCGGTCAGAGTGATATATAGAAGCGCCAAGAGCAGTAGTGGAAGCACCGATCTATATATCTCTATCTATATCCAGATATATATCTAGGCCTGGCCAGTGGCTACTGCGGAAAGACTTGGCTATAGACTGGCATATTTTATTAAACCTACATCAGTTATTGAATAGTCGCCAGGTCAATGTCACTTTTAGAAGTTAGAGTTCACCAAACCGGTGGAAGCATTGATGTGTGGGAACCAGGGTGTAGAGTTGGGCACGCGTCTGGAAATGATCCGTGATCCGTAATTCTTAGGGTTCACCTGTGCCAGATGGTAATTAGTGAAGTGCGTAAAGGTAGTTCGTTGAATGAATTATGGGAATTAATATCGACACGTTTTCTGGAATAAAATTGGATTTATAGTACTTTTATAATAGTCGTCATCTCGCTATCGCTGTGACAAAATGCGTATCAATGCTCTTATGAAATGTGAAAAAAACATTTGGCAATATATATATCGAGTACATGAAGAGACTATCCATTATCCATTATAATACCGTAATATATTCATATAATATATTACTATTTACAACCACCTTCCATCTTTGATAGAAGATTTTACTAAATTCTTATTGGTATGCAAGAACATCAATATAGAGAGTGACTCAGCAAAGAAGTAATGATGGAATCTGGAATGTAACGGACACTGAAAGTGCAACGCATTCTCTTTTGAATCAGAGGAGTCAATAAACCAAAGAACTAGTATGTTGATAAAAGATTTGAAATATGTGGGATTGAAACGCTTAGAATTTGATGTTTCAAGAATTTCTTTCAAAAATGTGAAAAAGTGTAGTTCAGAGAGTGTACTGCACAAGGAAACTCGCTTATGCGCTGTGAAAATATTCACAAAATTTGGTTGTGGGACTGCTCGACATTCATGGAAGACTCCATTGATTATGAATGTCACTCACTTAATGACCTCATTGCGAACGAAAAACGGAAGTTGAGTTTAAAGAACAGGTCAATATTCCAACGGCTGAAATTGGAACCCTGTCCGAAGCAAATAGTGTTACCTTCAATGGCAAGCATCTTACTTTCTCCATGTGTGGCTGTGATAACTCTTGTTCCCATATAATAGGTCTTTATGCTCCAAGACTTCGCTCTTTGAAAATCAAAATTTCAGGATCATTACCAAAGATCAACGTTGTCTTTGTCCCAATGTTGAAAAGATAGAGATTGATCAGTATGAAATTCTAGAACCTACCTATGAATTCTCTGAATCAGATTACTCCATGCTTGAACCCATAGAGAAGCTGACAATCTACTCGCGCATTGATCTGTTGTTTAGAGCAGACTTGAACAACTTGAAAGAGCTTTATACGAATGTCAGCAAAGACTACCCAGATACGCAACTCCAATTTCCATTTTTGAGGTGCCCACAGCAAACTCTCCATAAAACAAAAGTACCTGTAAAAGCCGATAACGTGGAGAGCTTCACCATTGAATGTTTCAATAGTGGATCTGAAGCCATCACGTTGAGTTCAAGTTTGAAACTATACCCTAAGTTGAAAAGGTTTTCATTTATCAACATGGCTTCGGGCAAGTTCGGCATTGAGATTTTATAAGGGCAGTTGCAGATAAGTTGAATTTCTCGATAAAGTTGACTATTTTGAACTCTTTGATGATTGGTACCTATGCTTTCATTTTTATGGATTATGATGGGACAATAGGAGCCAAATTTGCACATTCGTGATTTTATGATGATACCAAAGCTGCAGGTTTACGCCGCTGATGTTACAATCCATCTGAAGAATTTGCCTAACCTAAAGAGGTTCATCTGTCTGCGCAGGCTGAAGCTATTGAAAGCCGATGCCCTACAAGCACTGGAGCTCTTCGAATACTCTAAAACTCGAGGTGTAGGTGTCGTGAAGGTGAAGAAAATGAATGTTGATGTCAAGCGTGACGTGTTTGGAAAGTTTCCCATGAAACCAAGGTGGCGTGAACAACTACGATTATATTACTCTGATCACCATACATTTTGTTGCTTTTGAAATATGTATGTATAGTGCATTATTCCCAAAATAGACAGAACTATGTTTTTTGCTTTCGATGCTGATGACTATTGGCTAGCCTAATTTCGCCGGGGTCATTACCTATCTTGACAACATCACCTGTTCACTGAAGATAAATTTGACACCGTGCTTTTGAGAGAATACTCATGGAATTTAATCAGTGAGTTGTCAGGATTGCCGCTAGCGTTGGCCGCACATATATATAGTCAGTCCGCTAATCACAGATGTCTGGCTTCTTCTCTGATTAAATGTAATTCAGAACCGAAATAATGCGGACGGACTCATAAGTTTGGTGTATTGGACTTATTTCAAAGACATAAAGTAGGTTGACTTGAATAGAGATGATAGGATTGCCAATAGTTGTCAGTAGAAGAGGGCAATCCATTGCTTGAGTTCGCACGGTCTGGATTTAACACTATAGTTATTTTCTGCTCATTGTGGTTCTCGATTCGAGTAGCTGTTGGACTCAAGAGAGATTGAGATCAAATAGGTCCTTTTTAGTTTATCATTGGATGAGACCATCACTTGAGGTCTAAATTTCAATTTACTAGATACCAGCATCTACAAAAATATCAATATTGATAGATAAGTAAATGATCTCATATATATCATATTGGCAATTGTAATATTGTATTATGAGTTATGTACACAATACAATGAAACCACAAATATGGTTCGAAACTATAGAGATTCTTCTATATAAGATATTACAAACTGATTAGGAAATATTCGCGAATAACCTTAGACTTCCAGACTAGGAAGATCAAGCGTAAAAGTGACACCATAATTTCCGATTAACCGTCATAGGTGAGGCATGCATTCCATCAAGGAACAAATCTGATCCTTGTATTATGGGCAGTTTTCCTGTATACGACTGAATAGTCAATATAGCGCCTCTGATAACCTATAGCATCCTATGAACCCCGAATCTGCCATTTTTGCACGGGTCATCGGTGAAATTTTTCACTCCTGTAGGCATAAAAAGATTCCCACCCTTCAGACTCAGATCGTTCAAAAAGAGCTCAAACTAGTGCTTTGCTGCGTTCGGTCTTAGTCGTGCTAGGTTATATGTATTTTGAGTGTGTGAGGAACCACAAGAGCTTTTAAAATGATGTCAATAGACCATCAGAAAGACCATTTCAAACGATCACGAGACGAGGAGGATGAAGCTGCACACAGGGCAATGAAGAAGAGGAAAGTGGAATCTTCAACGAATGAGGAATCAACAGAGTTTCAAAAGAATATCTACACATCCTATATCAAGTCTGCGCTGGAGGCTCTGGATAATGTAAGTTTTCTGATTGAAAGTCTCACTTCTTCTTCTCGTTGTGGGCTGCCCTTTATTTTCTTATAACATACTAACAGAATTGACTTCAGAACAATAGCACAATCCAATTGGACACTCTGGCTAACCAGATCTCCCTGCCACGCTCACACCCTGAAGCCGTTTCCCCCCAGAATTTGAGCCTCATTCTAATGACCCTAACGAATAATATCTCCAAATTGGAATCCAAGCATGCTAATACGGTGATCTTTGCCATCATCAACTACTCCAAGTGGTATAACCTGGAAGTTAATGTCATCAGTGCTTTTAAGAAGTTCATCGTGACACTCTGCTCCTATCTTCCGAAGTGGTGGACCGAGATCTCGGTCATTCTGATCCAACAGTTCAGCTTGAGCACTACCAAAACTAACGACCATCATGAACTCCTGAAGTACTTCCTCAAGACCATTCCAACGTCGGTGCATTTCATTAATAAACAGCTGGTGAAAAGTTTCCCTAATAAACATAACCATAAGCACGAAATTGTGAATTACGTGTCCAATCTACTGCTCTTGAACGAATACTGTACAGAGTTGAGCTTCAGCATCTGGTCATTGATCATTGAAAGAAGCATTCAGATAGATGTGGAGTTACAGAACGAATTGGATGAGTTGGATGATGACTCTGACTTTGATGAGAGTGACGGTGATGAAGAGAACGACGAGGATGATAGCGAGAGTGAGGAGGAAGAGATAATTGATGGTGAGAAGAAAGTGCGTTTTGCAGATGAGCCTCAACGTGTGGAGATTTCTGATGATGAAGATTACGACACCGGAGATGAAGGTGACGAGGAGGAAGTTAATGAACATGATATTCAAGTAGCAAACATCGCTGACCTTTCTGAGAAGTTGGATTCTATCTTGTCATTGGTGTTTAACAATCTATCCAATGTCCCAGTGAACTCTGACGATGAAGATGATGAAGAACAAGCGGTTGTTCTGTATAACACTTTGACCTCATTATTCAAGACACATATCTTACCTACTTATTACACGAAATCTACACAGTTCATCCTGTTCCATTATTCACAGCAATCACCAGAATTGATGGATTCATTCTTGGTTACGCTGATCGACTTGTGTTTCTCCCCTGATGAAAGTATCGAGAAGAGAATAAAATCGTTACAGTACCTCAGTTCATATATCTCAAGAGCAAAGATGTTACAAAAGTCACAGATAGTGTTCGTCCTAAGTTATCTCATGAGTTGGATCAACAGATACGTTGAGGAGCGTGAAGTTGAAATTGATGGAACCATTAACATGGATCGTTTCAAACTTTTTTATTCTGCGTTCCAAGTATTGCTCTATATCTTCTGCTTTAGACATTCTATGTTGAGGAATGATGATGACGATGGCTGGGAACTGGGTTTGGATAAGTTCTTCCAGCGTATTCTCATTACGAAGTTCAACCCTTTGAAGTTTTGTAACGAAAACGTTGTCCTTATGTTTGCCAAAATTGCGCAAGAGGAGAATGTGGCTTATTGTTTCTCTATTATCCAAAAGAACAAATCTGAAAGATTACGCGGTATTTCTGGGAATAGCACAGGTTCAAACAATAACACGAGGAACAATTTACAGTCATCACTGGCCAAACAACAGTTTGTCGATTTGGAGGGTTATTTCCCATTTGACCCTCTATTCTTGAAGAATGCAAAGAAGTACTTGAATGGGCTCTATATAGAGTGGAGTTCCATCTCTGGTGATTATGAAAGTGATACCGATGTCGATGATTTGGCAAACGATGCAAAGGAAGCTGTGAGAAGAAATTCCATGGCGAATGGTTCAGATGATGAGAGTGAATAAAGAATTTATAGAGACGATCGTTTGAAGGCATGTATACCACCATAGGGATGTTCCTACATAATTTGAATGACAATAATCGTTTCATTAGGGAAAGTACTGAATTATTTCTTGCCTTTCTTCTTACCTTTCTTCTTCTTCTTCTTGTTCTTACTTTTGGAGGAAGTCTTTGGATGAGATTCAGGATCTGGAGTGGCTTCAGCTGAAGTTGTAGTATCAGGAGGTAGTGATCCTGTCTCTTCTGTTGGTTCCTCTGCAGTTTCAGCGATTGCTTCAGCAGCTGGTTGATTGAGTGATTCAACAGGCTCCACAGGCTCAATGTCCTTAGCATATTCACTCAATGGGGTATCCTTATTAGTATCTGACTCACCCGGCAATGGCTTATCCAAGTTCGTTAGAATAGCAGAGGTCGAATCTAGTGGATCATAATCGTTATTCTGTTGATCAAAAACACTTGACTGTCTCTCATATAGCCTTTCATCAACCTCTGACGGCTCCACCGGAACTGACATCTTCAATGCCTCCTTTGGCTCGTCGTTATAACTTGGAGGCTTGCTTATGATCTTGGACGGTTTGTTCTCAGGGACTGAAGGTTCATTCTCTGTTGTAACGGTCTGTTGAGGAGTGGCTTCTTGCGGGGTTAATAGGGCGGAAGGACCAAAGAAAGTGTCCTCTTCAGAAGGATAATTAGGTGGTAGTTCTTCGCCTTTGTCCAAGACAGTGTCATCATCAATTTCATTACCATAAGCGGGCGGAATACCAATGGTCCCGTAAACGGAACCAAACCCCCATTTCTTAACATTAGCCTCGATGAACACATATCCCAACTGTCCCAGGTTCACATCCAATTTGGAAGGTCCTTGTGATCCAATGATTGGATACATGTCGAATTTGACGTTATGAGCAGCCTCCACAACTTTCTTACCATTATGAGTAAAGAAGATTATACCAGAGCGAGGTTTAAAGCCACATCCAAGGACATCGCCTTCGATCAATTTTGGCCAGATGGATGGGGAATAGAAAGGCTGGTTGACTCTCACTGTTCCTGTTGAGTCATAGGCAATAGAATAACGGTTAAATCCCGGCAACCTGAACAATGGGTAAGGTTTTGTAGCAACACCAATACTGACGGTTGAAGACTCTGGGAATTCAAAGAGCTTGACTTCGAAATAAACGGTGTCATTCTCATGAGTTGGCAGAGGGCAGTTCAATATGGCAGAATTAGGATCATGGGAAGTGAAGCGGACATCCAACTTATCCTCCACAACGATGCTTGGAACACTAGAATGCTCAGAAGGCTGTTCAAACACGTATGCCTGGATCCCGCGATCAGCTATGAACTCCCTCTCGGCATCACTTAGGCTTGTATCCAGTGGTTGTGCACTTGGAGGGAACTGTTCTTGGAATTGTTTCCCTTGAAAGTAGTTCTCTCTCTCCTGCTCTTTCATCTTTGGTAAGAACTCCGCCTCGTCATTCAGCACGGCCTCCAGATCGTCAAATTCACCAGGAATGTTGAAGTTGGATCCCAAGAAGATCCCGCCAGTGTTGAAGAATGAGAAGTACACGGTAAGCAACACCAGTATCAAGAACAATGCACCCAACCCTGTACCGAGCCCTATGATCAACGGCAAATTGAAGTCGTCATCCCAGTCCTCCAAAATCTCAGAGAAGCTTGCAGAGCTGAAGGCCTCCAGGTTGAAGTTCATCTTTTGGGATCTTTTGATGGTCTGTTTGTTCTTTTTCGTTGTGCTTCGTTCTGTTGATTTGAGCCCTTCAATTTTTTCACGATAAGGTGGCCGTGCGCGCTTTCCTACCAACAATCAGCAAAAAATGCGACAACTTGTTTAGTCTGGAAATTTATTTAATGATAATATATCTATATGTTTACTTTAACATTCTGCATTCCTAGATTTAGCTGCATCGACGATTTTATCCCAGTTTGAACCCCAAAAAACAGAATAAATTTGCAAAAACGTCACCGATGTAAGTCCACAAACAATACCCAACCAAAGCCCTTTCAATTCCATGTTATAATGGAAAGTAAAGAGATAGGACAGTGGCAGTCCGATCACATAGAAGGAGAAAATGTTAATGTATCCTCCGATTTTCTGTAGTCCTTGACCTCTGAGACAGCCTGCTGAGCATGCGTTCAAACAGTCGACAATCTCCATGAACCCAATCACTGAGATGGTTTTGTACACTTGATCAATCACATCATGATCGCTAGTGAAGATGCGCACAATGAACCCTCTAAAGTAGAGTATGATACAGGAGTTGATGATACCGATGATGAGCCCCATATTCATCGAGGCCCTGCAACAGATTCTGGCATTGTACGGTAGGCAAGCACCGATGTAATTTGCAACCCTTGTAGCTGTGGCAATTGATACGGAGAATGGGATCTGATAAGCTAACGCACAGATGGAACTGACCACGCTCTGTGCTGCCAGTTCCGCAGTGCCTAAATTAGAAGCCATCAGGGTCACAATCTCAAACCCTAAGAACTCTGCTTCAACCATGATTACCCCTGGCAGGGCCAGTTCAACCATTTTCCCCCAGTTCTCAAAAGCCTGTGTTATTTTGAAGTTTGAGGGCCAGCATTTCAAACAGTCAGGGTTCAGAAGGGCATAGATTAGGAGACCCAATGGCATCAACCAATAGTTAATCATGACAGCCAATGGTGCGCCGATATATCCAAACCCAAATTGCCAAACGAAGAGATAGTTCATGAGTGCATTCAGTGGGGCACATACCAATAAAACATAAGTACCTGCATGGAAAACTCCTTGCGATTGTAAGAATCTTTTTCCACACTCAAAGAGGATGAACCCTGGCATGCCGAAGCATACGACTCTCAAATAGCCAGCGGCGATGCCAATGAGCTCAGATTCCGGTACAAACAGCCTCAGAAGTGATGATGAGTACCATATCCATACGAACCCAACTGGAATGAAGCACGTTATAGCGAAGACCGCACATCTTATGAATTGTAAACCGACAAGCTCCATCTTACCAGCACCATATGCCTGTGAACATAAAGTATCTAAGCATGTAGTCAAGCCTTGTATTGCTGCAAAACCTGTTATATTTGCAGTCATTGTACCCAAGGTGATACCAGCTAGCGGTTCCTTCCCAATATGCCCTACTGAAAAGATTGATGCCAGTGAGAAAGAGTTTTGTAAGAGGAATGTGACCACTAGTGGTAATGAACTCTGTGTCAGTGCTAACATTTCAAACTTCATGCTGGTTCTGATTGTACCTTTTGTTACTTCATCTTCCCAAGTGGTTTCCACAACTTCTGTGTCTGCGGATGAGTTCGGAAGAAGATGATTATCCTCTAATAGCTCTCTCTCTTCTTCAATGAGTTCATTGGTGTATGAACGTTCCTGTGGAGTCGACAGCAGGGGCTGTTGTTCTTCGTCTTGTTGTGCGCTTATAAAGTCTGCAGGGACATAAAGTCCACCTTTCCCTGCTGATCCGTACACCACGGAAGCCCTCCTGGAGGCGGTTGTATGTTTGAACCCGTGGCCATGATCGTGATTTGACATCCTTTTTCGCCTTCAAATTACCGTTTATAAACTAAATTTCCAATGTATTAAGACTCGAGCTCGGTGTAAAACCTCTCTCGTAATTTCTTTTCTACGTACCCTGAAAATTTTGACAGATTTTCCACATCCTCCCCGCCGAAAAGGGAAGGATAAATACGCGGAATTCCATTTTTCTCATAACTATTGAAGCTAAAAAGGAGATTAAAAAGTGAAGGAAATTTTTCTGGCCTTATGGTGATCAAAGAGGTCATACGCATCTGATACCTCACTCAAAGGCATCTCACGATCAACAAAACCATCGAACTTGTCGGCCACCCTTTGGAACACTTTGAACGAATCTCCAAAGATTGATCTCACGGGACATCTACCAAATTGTAAGGAGATATTCTTCAAGTAGCATTCCAACCCATCCATTGGCAAGGGCTCATGGTGATACCCGATAGATGAGATGAATCCAGCTGAACGCACAGAGTCAAAGGCCAATCTGAGGGCAGCAGCGTTTCCAACAACTTCAAAAATTGCATCTGCGCCACGACCATTTGTCTTTGATTTGATAAACTCAGACACATCTTTAATCTTGTTCATGTTGATTGGGATTGCACCCAGCTTCTCCGCTTGCGCTAATCTGCTCTCAACGGTATCAGCAATGTACAAGTGATTGACACCCATCTCTTTGGCTGCAGCAACACAACAGAGCCCAACTGGACCAGCCCCCAATTGTAAAATAACATCCCTTCCGATACGCTCTTCATCAAACAACACCTTCTTGAAGTAGTTATGAACACATAACCAACCAGTAGGGAAAATATCACTCATCAGCAAAGCGGTGGTACGGTTCATACCGTCTGGTAATAGGAATAAGCAGTGGTCTGCAAATGGGATACGAACGTACTCAGCTTGACCACCATCCAAGGCCCAAGTGCCGAAAACTTTGGACTCAACACAACTTGAACTTAATCCATCTTGACATGCCCAGCACTCGCCACATTGGCTAGTGAAAGTACATAGAACATCATCACCAGGCTTAAAATCATGAACATCATTACCGACAGAGACAACAGTACCGTTGAACTCATGACCGGTGATGTAACCCGCCTTCTTAGGGATAACATCACCACGGTACATATGAAGTTCAGTGCCACAAAGAGCGGTGGCTTTGACCTTGATTATGGCATCCTTGGGGTTCTGAATCTGTGGGGTTGGCACCTCGGAGTATTCGATATTGTGTGCGCCTCTGAAAACGGAGGCCTTCATGGTTGATGGCAGGGAGGAGGAGGGCATCTTGTTCTTCTTTTTGATATTCTCTGATAAAAGAGGAAAGAAGAAAGAGGAAGGAAGACCTTCCAACCTGCCATTTATATTCAAAACTTTGTGGAGAACAACAAGGTGTGTGGGGGCTGTTAACTGTCTAGGGAAAATAGCGCGCCAAAAGTCTAAAAGAGGAAAGTAATCCGGGGTTGGCACTCCACTGTACGTTAATTGGCGTAAAAAATTCAGAGATTAGGTAATCTCTTACGTAAACCGAAATCTTGTATACCAAAAACGGAGTTTACAACAACACATCTTTCTCTCTTCCTTTTCGCCTTCTTTTTAACTTCTCTTGGAGATCTACAACAATGTCCAGGATTCTCTGTCTCCACGGGTTCCTCCAAAACGGCAAGGTTTTCTCTGAGAAGTCCTCTGGTATCCGTAAACTCTTGAAGAAAGCCAACATACAACTTGACTACATCGATGGTCCAGTCGTGCTTGAAAAGAAAGATTTACCTTTCGAGGTAGATGATGAGAAGTGGCATGAGATCGTCGAGGCTGGTCTCAACAGAGCTTGGTTTTATCATGACAGCGTATCCAAAAATTTGGATTTGACTGAGGCTATCGAGACTGTTGTTAAACACATCAAAGAGAATGGACCATATGATGGTATTTTTGGGTTCTCCCAAGGTGCTGCTGTTTCCACTATAATCGCCAACAGTATCAAGAGTTATCCTGAGCTGGAAGGAACCCAAGATTACTTCAAGGTTGCTATCCAAGTCTCTGGTTATTCATTCACTGAACCAAAACCAGATTCTGACGAGTTGCAAATCACAGAGAAGTTTGCCCAATCTTTCACAGTTCCAGCAGATGATTCGTATCAGACCAAAAGTATCTTCATCTACGGCTCTAATGATAACTCTGTCCCAGGTACCAGATCCCAATATTTGGCTGCAATGTACCCAGATGATAAGAAAGCCACCTTTGAGCATGACGGTGGTCATTTCGTCCCAAATAAAAAGGACTTCTTAAAACCTGTGGTTGAAGACATCGAAAAGGCTTTAAAATGAGTCCTATATACCAAGGAATAGATGATTTTATAGACTGCTATCTGTTGTAGAACTACGAGGTAAATTGAAAAAGCATTCGTCTTGACTATGCGTCTTCAATCAAGTCATGTCCCTTGTAATCCTCTTTTGCAAGTCTGATCACAGTTCTCTTATGAATAAAGAAGAAACCAGACATCATGGTGATACTTACAAGAGAAAATGCAAGAGACACTGGCCATCCAATCTTATAGGTCGGTGATTCCGTGACTGGCCATATGTACAGTGGATACCATGCATTCATTCCGTAGACAACTGCCACGACAAGACCAAGAGTAACAGACCGTATAACTGGGTCTTTTCTATAGATATCAGTGAGTAGAGATGTCAAAATAGGGCCAACACCATCAATGGTATACAACAAGAAGAAGGCAAAGAACTTGAAACCAGTTGAAGATGGCCATCCAGTAAGAACACTTGTTGCAAACACAGCAAAAAATTCTGTGGTAATGGCGATCAGAAATCTATGATGGTTGAATAAATCAGCCAATTTGGAAGATACAAGGACCATGATGAAACTGATAGCATACCCACCAACTGGAATCAAGTTCAATTGGTATGATGAGAAGCGAGCTGCACCTTCTGCATCCTTCAAACTCTTAAGCCATAAGTTGAAATAAGAGAGACCAAATCTACTCCAAGTCCATGTAGTATAACCCAAGAGAAACACCCAAACTTTGTAATCAAAGAGAAGCCTTGGAATATCTCTCCAAACAAACTTACCGGCACTCTTCTTATTAAACTTCTGAGCTCTGCTTAATGCGATCTTAACATCATCATCTGATAACCAAATGGCAGAACGACCTTCATCTGGGATTCCAGGAAGTAAAATGAAACCAGCAAGTGCAACCACAATAGTCATGATACCATTAATGATGAATAGCCATCTCCAGCCTTCATAACCATGTGCACCATTCAAAGTCTTTGTGATTGCAGCTTGCATGAACCCAGTAAACATGTTTCCTGCTATACCAGCAGCTCCGAACCCAGCAGCTCTAGAAGCCAACTCAGAAGGACCATACCAGTGCATAAGGACAACCATTATACCCGGCCAGCTTGATGATTCAAAGAATCCGATCAAAAATCTGATAGGATAGAGCTGAGGAGCCTGAGTGATGAACTTACCACCAGCTAACACGGTTAGAACACCCCAGATAATTTCACAGGCTGGTAGCCACAGATTTGGTCTAACCCACGTAATGATGACCTGAGACGGAATGATCATTACAGCATACCCGATGGTGAAGTAGGATTGGAGCCAGTTGTATTGCTTTCCGACAAAGTTCAAGTCTTCTTTCATCCCAGTGACATAGGCGTTGGAGATATTACCCTGATCGATACTCTTGATAAGATAAGAAACACAGACCCATGACATCAGGTATAGGTCCAGCTTGAAAGCAAAATAACGTTCATAATCTGGCGTATTTCTATCACCAGGGTTATAAGTGGCACGAATGAATTTCCTAATCAGTGGGATTTTGAAGATAAAGATGCTGCTGATGTATTCATCTTGATCAACAACAGACACGATATCAGACTCTGTGATTGCAATTTCGGCCTCTTTTTTTTCATTTCTTGTGGGAGAGAAGTTCTCTTTTGCAGATAGTTCTGTAAGCACCTTGTCAACACTTGGGCCAGAGACTGATTCCAATAGGTTATTAATACCTCTTGTGATGAATTTTACCATGACTTTGCTGTAACGGATGCATCACATCGCAGTTGGCATCGTTCAAAGAAGAGACTTTACTGTGCTATAAGTACGCGCAATACGCCTATAGCTCGAGTTCACAGGGGTGGCTTTGAGCCACCGCCAGTTGAACTCCACCGTCTACAGTCCTTATCCTCCACCAGTACCCTGTCATGCGATCGCTAGTATTACTCCATTGCAGCTATGTGCCAGTATGGCTTAGGCCATGACTATGATGCCATTTGAGGTTCTTTGCTGGTTATATTACGATCTGATAGTTATTCTTGTCAGAGACATAATAAGGACCAAGAAAGGCAGAGCACTCTGTCCACTGTCTTGAAAGATCTTGTAAAGATAACACACGGCGCTGGCTGGGTTATCGCCTCGTTACCATCTTCTCAAGAGCATTGAAAATTGAGCAGACCTTCGTCTCTCGCTCCGTATGGGGGAATACATCAATGAATTTTTCACTCCAACCAACATTCATTATAACTGCCACTGCAGATTGCCACAGTAAGTTTTGCCGTTTCGGCTAGCAGGCTGCTTGGAGCTTTCTCCATTGTCACTTGTGGATCCGGACGATCCATTTCCGTGAGCTAGAGCTGTAAGATGATTTGCAAGTTTAGTGAAAGTCTCTGTGGCTTTTTTTGTGAGATCATGATAGACTCTAGAAGCTTGTCTCGAGCGTCGTAGATTTAAATGCTCAAAGTCTTCGTCAGAGGCCAATTTAAACAGCCATAATCACACAATGGCGAAGAAGACTTTGATTTTGAACACAACCATTGAAGGATGTGCTCTTCAATGGAGAGACCCTAAGGACAGATCGAGAGACTTTTCCAACAGCATTGAGCCATGGATTGAACTCGCAAAAATCCTCGAAAGAGGTAAGCTCAACGCGTTCTTCGTTGCCGACCATCTCAGCCTGTTTGACGTCTACAAGGGTCCAGGAAACTATTCGTTCCCAGCTCGTGCTGGCCATAAGATCCCTCGTGTTGATCCTTCAGCTGCTGTCTCTGCCATGGCACAAGCTACTGAGAGCTTGGGATTCGGTATCACCTTTTCAACCGTAAGTGAGCACCCATATCACTTCGCTAGAAGACTAGCTACTCTTGATCACTTTAGCGGCGGGAGAGTCGGGTGGAACGTTGTGTCCAGTTACTTGGATAGCACTGGGAGACAACTGCTCAACGGTGAGCCTCTTCCTGAGCACGACAAGAGGTATCAGAGAACAAGTGAGTATCTTGACGTTGTATACAAACTGCTGTTGAGCTCGTGGAGGGACGATGCTGTGGTTTACGACAGAGAGAATTCTACTTTTGTGGATCCAGATAGATTGAGAACCATTAATCATGAGGGCGACTTCTTTAAAGTTAAAGGGCCCGGTGTAAGCGAACCAACACCGCAGAGATTTCCTGTGATCATTCAAGCAGGCACTTCTTCAAGGGGTAAGGAATTTGCGGCAGAGAACGCTGAGCTCATCTACGTAGACTCGACTGATCTCAACAGCACTGGAGAGAACATCAAGAAAATAAAGGAACTTGCTTCCACAAAATTTGGAAGAGATCCTAATTCTATCAAGTTCATCATTCATGCGTTGCCAATTCTTGGGAAGACGCATGAAGAAGCTCTGCAGAAGCAGATGGAAATCTCGAGGGCTTCCATCCCTGAATCTCTGGAGATTGGGTTATCCTGTATCACAGGCTTTGATCTAGGTGAGTATGAACTTGATGATCCCCTGGATATCATCGTCAAGAAAACAAGCAATGCAATACAGGGTGTTACACAGGGAATTATCAACAGGGCGCTCGAAGACGAACACCTGAAGAAGAAGCAGAAGAGAATCCCTACAAAGAGAGAGTTCCTGGAGAGCTACACCTCCAAGAACTCGAGCCTGGTTGGAACACCTGAGGAAGTTGCGAAGATCATTGAGAGCTGGGTCGATAACTATGACATCGATGGGATCAACTTCGGGCTCCACAGATTCCCTGACAGCGCCAATGACCTTGTTGATCTCTTGGTTCCAGAGTTGCAGAAAAGAGGACTCTTCTGGGAGGACTACGCAGTACCGGGTGGGACTTTTAGAGAGAACAACAACTCCAAAAGAGGCGCCACTTTCGTTCCAGAGACCCATCCAGCTCACAAGTTCCGATGGACTCCAGATCACACGAAAGAACAGTTTGATGCTAAGTTTGAAGAGGACTATCTTCAAATCAAGTCAAAGAGAACCTTATAATTTAGAGGCCTTTACCTCTCAAGAGAGATATTAACGTCAAGATGCGGTACCTGTAGTTTCAACTTTTTTGAAAATTGGTGTATTAATAGTAGTATGAGAGTATGCAAAGAAGAATATGAGCCCAAAGCCTCTCGATCGAGCACATTGGCTACCCTTTCTGTTGTTCTCTCTCTCCCTCCACCGCGCAAGAACAAAATGGAAACCACGGCCACGCTTCGAAATGGAGCAACGGAAAGATAACCACTACAACAGCAGAAAAAGCTCCTAATCATGGCGGTCCAACTGAGTCCCCTTGTCCTGCTCAACATCGCCGACTCCCTAAAAAGAAACCTTTCCAAGATTGGTGTCCTGAGGGGCCATAGATCCCGGAATGCCCTCCTTATTCTAAACTCATTCGAAGCTCCACTGGTTGATGGGTCTCTAGATATGACATACATAGCGGATAGGAACTCGTTGATGAACCAGGTGTACCCTGAAGAAGTCGGTATCATAGGTTGTTATGTCATAAGCGATGATCTGAACTTTGATGTGGTCAATGGGATGACCAATGAGTTGAACGGTCAAGTCGTGATGATCTTCAGCCCAAAGATGTCCATCAGTAAAGATGGCAAGTACTACAAAGTGTTTAGCCCACATGGAAGAGAGTTGAAAGTTGAGATTATGAACAACGGGAAAGAGGCTGTGAATACCGTGCTTGACTTGAAAGATGTCAATAATGAGATGACAAAGAGTAAAGACATGGTTGATACGCAGAAAGACGTGTTAAGCATTATGCAGGAACGTGTTTCAATATTGATAAAAGCTCTTGAGTCCGGATCATTGGAATATGACACTTTAAGGAAGGTTAATTCTCTGTGGCACAAATTGAATTATAAGGTCGATGATGATATCAAAGAGCAACTAGTGGAATTGGAAAATGATTACAAGCTGATCTTGACCACAGGCTTGATCTATGAAAACTTGAACTCACTGGAGAGTGCTAATGCTAACTCAAGGAGATTCGTCAATGATGCCTGATTGCTAAACCGACTAGCTAATGATTGTGGTGCTACAACATCAAAAGACCAGATGTCATGATTCATGATAGATTGTAGTATTACATCAGCGCTTGCCTTTCTTCTTCTTGATCTTCTTTGGGGCCTCTTTCTTCAGCTCTTCTTTCTTAACTTCTTCAATCTCTTCTTCAATCTCAGCATTGGCCAATACACTAGAGAACCCTCTGATCTGGACAGTGTCCTTTCCGTTCTTTGGTTTAATTGATGTGTCTCCATCTTTGTCTTTCTTGACTTTATGTTCGACATTTTTGGTTATTTGGACACCATGGGGTCCTAATGCCGTTAAAACTCTGGATAAATCTTTCACCTTTCGAGTCTTCAACTTATAAAGACCACCAGAAACCGGTTCATACACCTTGAAACTGACAAAGCTATCTGCCCTATTCTTTGTGATTTTCTCTTCTTTCTTATTAGAACCGTATGTAATAGATATACGAGTCTTTTCGAGATTTGTTAGGACATATTGTTCATTGGACATCTAGTCAAAATGGAAAAGGACTCACTGTTGATGGAGCAGTCTCTAGAAGCTGTAGAGAGCGTTGTATGAAAGTGTCTGTGGACTTAACTATTGGCATTGTTTGACTCTTTTAGTTCTCTTGAAAATTCTTCATCACCAGAATGATTGTTGTAGCTCCTCGGGCATTTTGGCTTTCTGAGCTGAGTACTCACATCCGAACATCTTGAGATTATGAGTCCAGGCCACTTATTCTAGCAGTAATAATTAAACGCTCTTCTGAATTATTTCCCTTTCTAAAGAGCTTATCGGACTAATCGAAAATCGGGAGGTTGTCATTAAGATAAGCGACTAACCATAGTTCAGGATGTTGTCATTAGAATTCAAGGTCGTGGGACCACTGATGGTGCCAGCTTTTCCCGTCTCTGCAGTAAAGGTGGTCTAGTCCGAAAAGTCTCTTAGGTTTAGGGATTAAAGCGCATTGAGACTAGCCAAAATGCCGTCATTAAGAGAACAAGAAACTTGAGATTATCAGGATTTCATCATAGCCATTATTGGAATGGTCCGAAATCTGGATTTTGTCATTTAACTTACTTGTAAGGTTAATCCTTGGTCATTTGCAAAGAGGGACTAGTGGAAACATCCCCAGTTCGCAGGTTCGAGCTAAGACTATCTGGTCCACACCACATGGATTATTGCGGAGGGGATAATTATTCTAACCGCGCGTCTCCACTAAATGACAAACCTTTCAGAACTTGTCATTAAGTAGAGACTCATTGTTTTCAGTAAGAAGGCATTGAGAGTACTGATTAACGATGGACTACTACTCGTCGTTGGACCCTCGTTCTTTGAACTCTACGCCGACATTGTTTGAAATTGTTTCTTCCAACGAACTTTCAGGTTTACTGTCACCTTCGCTACGTTACATCCTTGTTCATTATGCTCAAAAGTATCCACGTCAACTGTTACCGGTGGCTCTAAGGTTTGACGAGTTGAACTTGTTTTTGAGAGGTCTGCTGGAATGGTACTTCTTGAGAAAATGGAATGCGACGTTTACTGACAAATTCTACGGCTTGAAGAGGGTGAGTAAGATCAATGTTGAAGTTCACAAGCAAGATCAAATCTTCAACTTGATTGAGGGCCAGAGAAGGCTTAATAGAGTACAGATTATGGGATCCTTGTTAAATTTGGTTGGTGTTGATTATATCAGGGAGAAGTTGGATGTCACGTTTGACCAGATGAAGGCTAAAGTTGCCCTGAGACAGTTGAAAATCTCTGATTGGAAGAGCTGGATGAAAGTTTACTTTGTTAAAGTTTATCCAATTGCTAAGAAGGCTTTGAGGATACTTAACTTGTTGTGCCAAATCATGTATCTTTCTGGAAGATCCAAATCACCAAGTCTCATTGATTGGCTATTGAAAATTGAATACTCACGTATAACACAATTTGACCACGAATTGAATGAGAAGCCAAAGGGCGAAGTGAAATTGACCAAGGAGAGAACAAGACCCCCAAGTTTTGGACAACAATTCATGATAATGTCGACAAAGTATTATGAACCATTACGAAACATGGTTTCGCAGTTATCCACTACAATATTTCCCTTGGCTATCTTCCTTTTGAAATTCCTGGAGTGGTGGAATTCATCTGAATTTGCCTCAAAGCTATCGAGTCAGAGATTCGAGAAAGATATCCCACCACCATCCCAAGCGGATAGGCCGTTACAAAACTCTGAGAAATGTCCACTATGTCAGAATGTAATCACGAACCACGCTATCATAGAGACAGGATACGTGTTCTGCTATCCGTGTATAACACGGCATTTAACTGAGGGAGATGCCAATCATGGTGGTAGATGCCCTGTCACCGGACAGAGATTGCTGGGTTGTCGCTATGATTACGCTTCAAAAGAGTGGAAGGTGGATGGAATTAGAAGGCTGATCATATAGTCACAATTCAGCAGCATTGTTATGAATTAGGTATTGTAATCACAGCTTATCATAGGCGTTCTTTAATGTTTGTGCCAAAGCCCTTCTCCGGTTTCCACCGCAGAGCGTCTCGGAATTTTTCGGAATTATTTTCTCAGACGCGGGGCGCGACATTTCGAAAGGAGCGAAAAACGACAGCAAAACGAACAACAAAGGGACGAGATATTCAAACAAACTGGGCTGTTTTGACCAAATAGCTGCTACTATCTATCGCTACTTACCCTTTTGACCTTATCATTCTACTCTGATTGCTGGGGTACCTTTCTTCTTGTGTTTTTGGCTTATTTCCACTACTTTTTACCTGGCCTCATTTGAGATACACACCCATTGAAAAGAAAATGAACTTTGCCAAACTCGAAGAGATACGGCCAAAAGGACTGGGACTGTTTGTGAAGAAAGAACCTGAAGATGAAGAACAGAATATCCAATCGACGTACCACAGGCTGGAAAGCACAGCCTCCATAACGTCAAGTGAGGTCTATGAAACTTCACATCACATACCCAATTCAACACGGAGTGAACTAGCGTTACCACTATCACGCTACCAGAAGGTATCACAAGCCGTACGCAAATACATCAAATTCATCGGTCCTGGTCTAATGGTCTCAGTCTCCTATATGGACCCAGGTAACTACTCTACTGCCGTGGCTGCCGGCTCAGCTCATCAGTATAAGTTATTGTTCTCTGTGTTGTTGTCCACCGTGATGGCTGTTTTCCTTCAAACGCTTTGTGCTAAGCTTGGTGCTGTTACTGGCTTAGATCTGGCACAGAATTGTCGTGAGCATTTCTCGAGAAGGATGAATATAGTGATCTATGTCCTTGCTGAAATTGCAATAATTGCTACAGATTTAGCTGAAGTGATTGGCACTGCAATCTCACTTAACATCTTGTTTGGATTGCCACTAATAGTTGGTGTCATTGTAACGATATTGGATGTGTTGTTTGTGCTATTATGGTATAAACCAAACGGTGATATGAAAATTACAAGAATCTTTGAAGGATTTGTTTCCATCTTGGTCACTTTAACCGTGATCTGCTTCGCCATTGAACTCTTCACTATTGACTTCTCGGCAAAGGAAGTTCTAAAGGGGTTCCTACCTTCAAAAGTCATAGTTGAAGGGGATGGATTATATCTGTCCTTGGCAATCCTGGGTGCAACTGTTATGCCACATTCTTTATACTTGGGCTCAGGTTTGGTTCAACCAAGATTACGTGATTTCGACATCAACGCAGGAAACTATAAAGTTATTGATGAAGATGATGACCATTTGGACTATAGACCAAGTATAGATGCCATCAACTACACTTTGACTTATTCCATATTCGAATTGGTGATTTCATTATTCACTGCTGCACTATTCGTGAACTGTTCCATCCTGATTGTTGCCGGTTCTGCATTGAATGGTCAAAAGGGCACAGACTTGTTTTCAATCTATGAGCTCTTATGTAACAGTTTGTCCAAATCTGCAGGCTTGGTGTTTGTTTGGGCATTATTATTCTCTGGTCAAAGTGCAGGTATTGTGTGCACGATGTCTGGGCAGATGGTTGCGGAAGGTTTCTTACATTGGGATGTTCCACCGACTATCAGAAGACTGATCACTCGTTCGGTGGCTATAACACCTTGTCTTGTCTTGGTTTTAGTATCGGGGAGATCCGGATTGAGTTCTGCGTTGAATGCTTCACAAGTTGTCCTTTCCTTACTTTTACCCTTTGTGAGTGCTCCATTAATCTATTTGACAAGTTCTAAAGATATTATGAGAGTGAAGTTGGATCCAAATCCAAAGGTTGCAGAATCTATTGGCTTAATGGACTTGAATGGTGAACAAATTGAAGAGGAAGGAGAAGAGCAAGGAGAAGAGGATCGACATGAAATCATCCTTGAAGATCCGGAGGAAGACGTTGAGGAAAAGTACAAAGACATGAGCAATAGTCTTGCCATGAATATCATTTGTGTTACCATTTGGGGATTCATCACTGCATTGAATTTCTTCCTATTGATTAGTATGGCGATGGGTAAGGAGGTTTCGTTTTAAAGTCATTTGCATTTTTTGTTGACTACATGTAAGAAATAACGAAGTAAAAAGTTTATGTAATGAACAACCAACACAATCCAAGGTCCTTTAGTTTATCTGTATATGCAAAAGGGATCATTTGTTAAAGGGAATATTTGAAAACATTTCATAGGTGGCCGCCCAATGGCCGAGGACACCCAATAATACAAACACATGCCAGATGTTATGTGATGCAAAGATGTAATCGACCCACCACATTGACCGGAAGAAGCTTTTCTCTTCTGTGTATTGCGGGTTCTCTTTGAAATAGAGGTGTAAGTTTTCTGTGACTTTTGGCGTGATCAATTCAGATTCTTCTGGAAGTTCTTCATCAATGATGATATCTGTTCTAAATTTCTCTGGGATCAGGGACGCATAGAAACCAACCCCAGTTAAGTACCAGATACAGCTTCTTGTGATTGGAACGTAGAACGTTAGAGCATGCACCAAACCTTTCTCAAAAGCGAGAAAAACGAAAGCAGAAATACCCAAACCTGCAAGACAGATATAGAATCCAATCCTGAAAGGTTTACTCTTTGGATGATCGAAATAACTTGACCAATTGAAGAAGAATCCAAAAATACCGCACAATAGGGAGAATGAAATAAAGCCTGTTTGTAGCCATGGGTGGTAATACAAAGTAGCGTACTCTGAAGTGATACAAGAAGCGGTGATAAGCACTGTGATACCTGTATAATCGATACAGGCGAACTTGCGTCTTAGATACAAGTTTGCAGTACCGTTAAAGGCATGCCAAAACGCTGATGATATGAGGCATTTGAAAGAGGCAGCAAAGAAGAAGTATATGATACAGTTATCCTTGAATGTGTTATTAGCATACACCGGTGTGTTTGGGAATGATACGAATGCGATGTAGACAAAGATCATTGCGCCGATCAAATGGGTCCAGATGTTTGTTGTTTCGTTATGACATGAACATACACTCTTTAGAGCGTGCAAATGATTGTTCTGAAATCTGTAACCTTCAATAATATATGGGTTTTCTCTCCATGGGAATGGCAATTCATAGAAGTGAAGGTGTCTTGAGGCACCTTCACGGATCGCATGTTCATAGTTATGGAACTTGATCTCAAAGGTCTTGATGGCAGCATCTGTAGATAATGGTGTTATTATTTCGTCACCCATGAGATACTTGGCCTCCATCTCAACCATATTGTTGAATTCATTGATTTTTGCATCCAGGAAGTGCAACGCAGTAAGGAGTCTCTCATGGAACCCCAAGTTCTCAGATGCCTCTATAGAAGATAAGAGACCGCCGTAGTGCTCATCCAATATCGTGTTGAAAGTCTCCATGTTGAAAGCTGATCCAAATACAGAGTTCTTGATGGTAATCAGAGTATCATATAGGTTCTGCAGAGTTGCCACAGAGTCATCATCGTCCAGCTTTCTGTCAACGTCTGAGCCTGAGCCAAAGAAAGACTCGACACGGTCCAATTTGCGTTCAATAGAGGCGATAAAGCCATCAATCGAAGTCAATAGGTCATCCTTTAGGAAGTTACCCTCTGCAATCTTATTGAGCGAACACGAGGACGACTGGGCCCTTTCAAGAAGACGGAGATCCTCGCTTTTAAATCTCTTATGGTGAGATCTTCTTGCAAGATCGCCCGCACTCATGGCAGTAGAATCCAGGGAAGCGGCCAGACGATCCATTGGTGGCATGATAGTATTCTTTGAATTTGTAGTCCTTTGGGAGGACAGGGAACAACGAGACCAGCAACAAAGACGGGGATACTAGCAAAAGGCACAAGATGAGAATCGATCCACAACACTGTTAAAAACAGGAGAGCAGTTCGAACAAAAAGGATCTGACAGAAAGTTTTGATCAACTATTTTGCCAACAAAATAGGGGTAGAAAGAAACGTTTTTTCTCGCAAAGCTTCGCGGGCGGGTCGTTCCTGACTAGCCAGAAATTTCGCGGAAAATTAACGCGAACTCGTTCTGCCGGCAAATTTTTGACACAAAGTTGGAGGAGGACATAAATAATCTGAAAGGGAACAATTTTTTCTGCAAAAAGGCCTAAAGAGAGACTAGAATGCCCATCAATCAGCCTTCAAACCAGATTAAATTGACTAACGTCTCGCTTGTGCGGATGAAAAAGGGCAAGAAGCGCTTTGAAATCGCGTGTTATCAGAATAAGGTACAGGACTGGAGGTCTAATGTGTGAGTCTTTAACAATTCCTAATGTCTGCCTGGGAAATTGATACTAACAAAGAACGCGCCAGTGAAAAGGATCTCGATGAAGTGCTTCAAATCCCGCAGGTCTTCCTGAACGTCTCCAAGGGTCAAGTTGCTCCGAATGAAGATCTTCAAAAGGCATTTGATACGACAGATTCAGATAAGATCATCCTGGAGATCCTTCAAAAGGGTGAGATCCAGTTGAGCGAGAAGGAGAGACAAGTCAAGAACTTGCAAGTCCAAGCCGAAGCTCTACAGATCATCTCTACAAAGTGCATCAATCCAAGAACAAAAAAAAGGTATCCTCCAACAATGATCCAAAAGGCGTTGGCAGAGCTGAAATTTAACATAGTGTCTACGAAACCTGCAAAGACACAGGCATTGGATGCCATCCGTCAATTGGTGAGTACACAGGTGATTCCGATAGTTAGAGCCAAGATGAAAGTTAAAATCTCTTTGGACTCAAAAGATGCAAAGAAGCTCTTAGATACTCTCAGACCCCTCTTGGGTGATATTGAAAGCGAAGACATTGGTAAGATGTGGGAAGCGATATCACTCATTGACCCTGTTAACTATCGTGAATTGGTAGAATTGATTGGTAATCACAAGACAGGCCAATTGGAGGTCTTGGATATGGCTGTTGTGGATGGTGGCGAAACCTAAATCACCCTTTTAACAAGCTCTAGAATCACTATCAACTTATTGAAATCGCCATCGTCTTTTGTTGGATGAAAAATCTTGGAACTCATCGATATTATTAGATTTCTAGATTCATTATTACTGTATAGCAACTTAGAAACGTGATTAACCAATAAGGAAAGCTTGATATTTGTATTATCGCCAACCAAACACACTTTCTCACTAGTGAAGTCCCCGAACCTCTCGTCAGATTGGTGTTGTAATTGGAACATCGTTCCTGAATCAGGTGTTTGAACATCAAATGTGGTATCAACTTCTCCATCTTCTCTGATGAATATAACTAGTTTGTCTGTGAATCCAATACTTTGAACGTGTAGTTCTTTACCGCATTGCAGAGTCTCAAAGACCTCTCGGTGTCTGATGCAGCCCATTTTATGTCCTCTTTGTGTGGTTCTGACATTCTTCGAGCACAGTGGAACGTGGTTTTTGTCTCAGTTTTCTTGCGGTCTCGTTGAAGTGGCCGCCATGCGAAGAAAACAATCAATACTATCATAAATAGGCCAGTCCAAGATCATATAATGCCATGGGATATAAGTTATTTTTGACAATCCATAGAACAGATTATAGGAATGATTTTGTTAAGCTCAGAGCTCTCAAAGGCTTTTATCTAAAACTACAATATGGCATAGTAAAAATTCAATTCGCAGAAAGAGACCTAACCTAAAAGTCTTGGTGTTCCGTGAAAACCCATTTCCAGCACCACGGTACTTACAAGCTATCATTCGATAAAACAGCAGGCGAATGTAAAATAAGGCTTAAGAAGCCTTCTATTTAACGCTCTGTGGCCAGGAAGTGTATTTAAGGTGTACTATTCCCATCAAAGGAAAGAAGAAGGATGAAGAGAGTATGAGGGCCTTCGGACCTGCAGGAGCCAATTAGCCCTGGAGAATAAGAACACCGTCCTAGCTTCTACAGTATAGTCCTTCCACTATTTTGATACACAATCAGTCATAAGAGTCAAAATTATGTCTTTACCGGCACACACAATCTATTTTTAAGATTACACATTTTATCCGTTTCTATCATCAGCTTCTAATGCTTTTAGAAAAGCAAGAACAGGAATTCCCACATCTTGTATCACAGAGCGAGACCAAAGAACATCTAAATGCGAGTACGAATCCAAGTGAATGTAGGAGTACTTAACAGTATCCTTCTCATATTGTTCCATATGATGGAGGAGAGCTTCGCCATCAACCAGTAGATCCTTCCTAGGAACAACAAGAAATATAGGAGGAGTGTATTCATTGAACCATTGCTTATCACGTGCAAGAATGGATTTGGATTGCTTGAATCCTGACTTGTTATTGAGCCACCATGACATCAGCTTGACACTCACATACACGGGGGAGAACAAGAAATGACGTGCCTCGATATCTTGATCCCATAACGAGTCATTCCAGTCAAATAGATAGCTGAACATCATGTAACTTAGAGTCCCAAAGAGCCTTGTCTTCACCAGAACTTTCCTCATGTTCATCATTATTGGCAAGAAGGAATTGATCCCAAAAAAGAAGCTCTTCGTAGACATCTGAGCAATGAATCTAATAAAAAGTTTTGTATCAAGGAGCTCACCTCCAAATACGGCGGGCGAAAGCGCAACAAAACAATTGATCTTGGTGCTAAGTCCAAACTTGTCAGAATCTAAAGCGACAAAACCCAGCGTAGTGCCTTGGGAATGGCCTATAAGACTCAGAGACTTAGCTGATGAATCCGTTGTGGATAGGACATGATTGATCATGGCTGGTAAGTCGTGTTGGGCCATATCTGTGATGTCCCAATCCCACATGCGATAATCGTTTGGAGAGAGGAAAGTGTGCTTTGGTTCAAAACCACATCTGTTGTTCCCCAACCAGACATCATAGCCTTCATCATGTAAGAAATATGCAAGTGATTGTTTTCCACTGGAACAAAATGAGCCCGACGACTGGAGCAACCCATGTAAACAGAGTATTGGTTTTCTTCTTTGTCTATCTTGAAGGGTATCCTCAGGGTCAACGATTCTCTGTACCGTCAACACGAACCCATCATCTGTTATGATCTCATAAGTATCAACTCTCAGGCCATATATATGGAAGTAGTAGTTCAAATCAGGCAATAGCTTTAGTTCAGCATCTGTTTTTTGTTCTTGGGTATCTCGGGTTGCAGGGCGCCGTTCATCCTCATCAGATATGCTCTTCAGCTTTTGGAACACCAAATGGAAGATGGCACAGATGAGGAGGCATGTCAGGAAAAGCGTCGTACAAATCGCACTTGTTACGCCGTAGAATACCTGTTGTGCCTTGGTGAAATTTCGCGTTGGAGGCTCAGGGCCCTTGGCCATAAGGTGAGACGAAGGCCCATGACTGTTTGAGCAAGTAGAGTCTGCAGAGCCTTCAGACCTCGCACAGAACTTATCACCAGAGAGAGTTCCAATATCCCGTGTAGTCCTAGTATACATTGTTGTTTTATCACTTCGACGTTTTTTTTTTTAGATGTTTTTGTTTATATGTGGTTTTCCTATTTCAACAGACTCGTTTGGCCAGGCAAGCGCAGATGCGTTTACTACAATTTATTTAATGGCATCTTCAGAGGAATGCGATACAGTGATTCTCGGTAGAAGGATTTAGAAATATGACGAATCGGAGACAGAGTGCGATTCGTGAGTTGCGAATCACTAATTCGTGGTTAAGTGAGAGATCCGCAGATCGCTCGTAACCTTTCCTAATTAATACAATTCCCGAACTTGGTAATTTTCTCCCTAGACGTAACTGAACAATCCTCTCAGTAGCCAAACCTTCCAATTTTGACGTCTGACTTGGCTTCTGCGATCCGTCCGTAATGTCTGTCCTAGAGAAGAGTACAGAAGAGCACGCACCCTCAGATGAAGGCGATGAAGGCCGCAAACGTAAAAGACCACAACCAGGGTATTTTGGCCTTATCAACGACGGTCTTGACTTGAACAGAGATGAGCATGATAAGGATTATGGCATTGATCTATAGAATACGTACGCCCCAGTATCGTCATTAGGAAGTCCAATGCCTCATTCTCCTTCTGCTGCATCAGAGCTACCTGCTTCTCCCGCACCGACAGCCATCATTATACAGGATACGACAGAGAGTGAGAAAGAAGTGAATGAGGTACTGTGGACGTATTATTGGAAGGAGATCATTCCTTCTCAGACCTACATGACTTCGACGCAAAGGAAACTTCAAGAGTATAAAATAAGGTGCAATGCGAGGCACTGTACTAAGACCTTCTTGATATCGAAGTTGCACTGATCAAGATCCACCAATCTCAACCGACATCTAAGGTCTCATGGTATTGACATCGCACTCTGCAGCAAATCAGAACAGTCAGCTACGAGAAGCTCTAAAGAGAGGGAAGCGCGCGAATCAACTGTCGACCAGAAGCAGGCAAGAAGACTCCAAAGACATAACGCAGCATTTGGCTGCTGCATCAGAACAAACCCAGAAGAAGGAAATAATACGTGAGTTCTTCAATTACCTTTTGGACACAAATCTGAGCTTCAGAGCCGTCGAGAATAGGAGTTTTAGAAGGCTCCTGACGCTCCTGGATGCACCGAAGGAAATCATGACAACAAGAAAATCTATTCCAATGAAGCTTGAGAATCTTCGTGAAGCAGCCGAAGGAGTTTATTGAGAAGTTGAGAGCGCAAGATGCCGTATCCTTGTCCCTCGACTGTTGGACGAGCCCAGGTCAAAGACAATTTCCCAGTGTTATTGTGCACGCTACGGGTGAAGATTTCACGTACTGCGAACATTTATTGGACTTCCTGCCAATAGGATCCGATCGTAGGGTAAAGAATTGGGCCGCCTTGTTTTCAAAGTCTTGCAGCAATTCCAAATCACCGAGAAGCTGTTGTCAGTAAGTACGGACAGTGGGTCAAATAACTTGACGTTAGCCGACAACATTCAGGAACAGCTGGAGGAATTCCATGAGGTCGAAAAAGAAAATAATTCCATAAAATTTGTCTCTGGATTGTTTCAAGGTCGAAGATCCTTGATGAGATGCTGTGCACACTCTACGAATACCATTGTGAGGGTACTTCTGGATGCTTTACGAACTGCAGATCTGCAATGCGAGTTGCTAGACTCAGATGAAACAGACAACACCAACTTTGACGTTGATCGTGAGGGTTTTCTTGTCCTGGGGCATGATCGTCAAATAGTTCGTGCATCAATCAACTCTCCTACTGCTGCCATTCGTGAGCTGTTCAAAATATTGAAATACTCACCTAAGGTGAGAAATCTATTTGAAAGCGAATCTGAGTCAGGACAGAAGAGATATTCTGTTCACCTGGATGTTCCATCTCGTTGATCCTCTGCATACAACATTCTTGAGTTCGCTGTGAAGCATGACCGCCAGACTAAGGCCTTTATGAAGAAGTTCTTGGAGAAGGACTACGTAGGAGCAGAAACAACATGTACGTCATATCATCTGGCAATAGTGAACTGCGCGAAGAGCTTGACAAGAAGTCCTGGGAGTGTATAAAGATTGTAACGAATATCCTCAAGTTCTTCTCGAGACTTACCAACACTTTCTCGACGACCGCCTCGAATAGTGAAAATGTCTTGCTGACATTCTTTTATATCGATGATTTCTTCACCAACCTTCTTGAAGATGACACAGAGCACCACAATAGAGCCACGAAGAAGTACGGATTGGACGAGTTGAATGGAGGGAAACTTCCACCTGGAGTAAGGCAGGTGCTAAAAATAGCAAGGGAAAAGGCCTCGGTCTATTATGGTTTCGCCGATGAAGCGGATTTTTCGTTTATCTGCTCTGTATTGGATCTAAGGTCTAAAGACCGGTTGTTCCATGTGAACTTGAAGGATATAGTAACCGTGAAAGATATCATCCGAGGTGTAGAGACAAATCTCGTGAACTACTACAATGTACTTGTTAAAAAGCCAGAGAATATTTCCACAGAGATGGTAAGAGTGGTCAAGGAAACAGAGACTGGTGATCTTTTTGCAAAGATGCTAGAGGAGCAGATCCGGAATGTTTCCTCGCCTCCTTCAGGTACTGATAACATCATTCAGGAATTCCAAATTTACTTGAATGAGGACAGATTAAGTCCACAGTTGCATCTTGATCTTCTTTCGTATTGGAAGACACGCGCGTCAACACTTCCAAAGGATATCAAGGCTGGCACGGATGATTTTATCCATTCCATCATCATCTGCTACAACGGAGAGGAGCTTTAGCGTTGCCAGAGCTATGATCGGGACCCATCGTCATAATCTCTCACCTAAGTCGCTGTCAACGTTGATGTTTTTAAAAACCAATGACAGCTTGGTGGAGAAGCACTTCCAAGATCTCAACAATTGGTTGTGATCGAAGTTCTGGGTTTATCGCTCGTTCTCTTTGTTTTTAAGTATGTTTGATCATGGATTACAGCAAAAATGGTTCACCCATTTTTCTGGTAATTCGCCAGTGATGCCTTCCTTAGAACACTCAAGGGTATGAGGTTGCAGAGAATGTATCATAGCCAGTTGAAGACAACTCTTGAAATACATCAATAATACAATTCATCTGCGATAAAGTTAAGTCTTTTTAGCGTATTCCAGTAATTTTACAGTAAGAGAAATCACCCGCTCCTGTTTCCTCGCCGTTCATAAATTTACTAGACACCAGTATCATATATTTGCGAATCACTTTCCGATCTGAGCCCAACTGCAGCGACAACCTATTGTGATCTATTGATAGGAGTATTTGGCAGAAGAGACGAAAGGGAAAAGAAATTTCTTTTTAATGTCGGGAGATCTCCCGTAACGTAACTCCTTAACTACTGGCGGAGTAGAATTTATAACGAAGCGGAATTTGTTGGAAAAAAATTTCAAACAAACTGTGAGGCGAAATTTTGTATGGGCGCATATATTCTAAAACTGGGGGAGGGGGTGCTTACAATATGAATCCTACGAGCATTGTTATAAATGAGAAAATGGTGAAGCGAGAACTTCGAGCACTTTGCTCTTTGTTAAAGTTCACGAGTTGTATAATAAAAGAAAATTTATAACGTGCGAATAATCTGCTTTAAGGCTTTAAGAAAGATCTCCTAATGGTTTTGCGGATAAGAATATGCGCTACACATCTGAAGGAAGTAAGTATTAGCATGTACTACAGGTACACGAGAGATATATATGCGGAAATATCAGAATTAAGTCTTCAGTGCAAGCGATACTCTTGTAATTTGGATATTCTCTCTACCAAGATTTTATGCTTAATTGTAAAACCGTGTTTCATATTTCTTTCTTAACTAAACTATTCAGGAGGTGCAACTTCTTGTAATTTGGATATTTTCTCTATCAAGACTTTATCCATATTGTAAACCTTATTCATCTTTCTTCTTAAATAAACTATTCAGAGGGTACAACTTACCCTTTATATACTTAATCACAATGGCTGTGTGCGTCATTCTTGTACCCCATAGACCATAGCATCGAGCTTATGGGTGTCATCACTTCCCCACAATCTTTCACCATTGTTTCATCGCTATCTCACTTTCTTTAACACTTCTTCAGCACACTTGTATTGGAACACACTTCCCAACACAACTCACCATTTATATACTTAAACACAATGGCTGTGTTTGTCATGTTGAAGGACGTCATGTGCTGATGAAGTAAAACAGTGATGAAACAATGGTGAAACAGTGTGGGGAAGTTAATGACACACACAGCCACTGAAATCAAGTATATAAAGGGTGAGTTGTGTCCTCTGAATATTTTAGTTAAGTAAAATATAATAGAAGGTGTACAAGATGGACTATACCTCCTTAGTGACGCAGAAGACTCCATAACATTCTCATTCACGTTAACAAATATCTGGTATTCTTACTGGTGAAGACCTGCTGTTGAAGACCTATAGTCTTCTGTGTCACTAGGACGGTGTAGTCCATATTTGCTTATTTCGTATATTTGATTTTCTAAACTATTCAGAGCATACTGTTGAAAATCTACAATCTTCTGTGTCACTAGACTTAGATAATCCATACTCACTTATTGCTATAAACCTAACTAAGCTCTCAGTAGGTTACCGAATACCCTTTCTATATGATTCTGTAATCAGTGTCATTTGTCATTCATGCTTATTCATGATGACTCGCATTTGTCATTCTTTACTCAATGCGGACGACTATATTCTCTAATAACTTTCATCACCTTATCTCGTTCTTTAATACTTCAACAGAGCCGTCCAGTTTCAACCGAGAGCCTCTCATCTCAAAGAAAGCGCCAGCAGACAGAGCACGCGAAATACTAATCAAATTGGTCACACCCGAAGGAACATACAAACAAATCCAATAACTTAATCTCAGATCCATTTAACTTCAAAATAACGGTACCACATCCTTCAACAGGGATCTCACCACCCAATCCGGTGATTGATCCATCACATTATTCAAACTTCATGAAGAGAGATCTATCACGTATAACATGATTATTCGCACCTGAATCAAAATACAATTTTGTACCGTAATCAGCATTGGAGCCATGTTGAGCATTAAATGCAATCCATGCTCTTCCATATGCATCTTTACCTTTACTTTTATGGTCTCTACCACCGTGACGCGACCCTTCTGGACAATCCTCGATAATATGTCCTGGCTTTCCACAGCCATAGCAGCGAACACCAGAGATTCTCTTCTTGGCAACAAAACCGTTAGAAGAGTGAGACTTGATCAACTGTCTCACAGTAGACAAGTCAAGCGAACGCTGAGACCCAAAAGAGTAAACATTCACAATCTTATCACGAATCTCAGCAGAACAACCAATAGCCAGCAACAAGATAGCCCCCATTTCTTGAGCATTCTTAACTCTCAGAATGTTGTCAGTAATACTCTGGCACAACGTGAATGCCTTATCAGTAGACATACTCTTAGTAATTTCGGAGATAGCATTAATCATTCGTGGAAAATCGAACTGCCTATATCGATCTTGCAGCATAACCAACACACCACGATTTGTTTGACCAAAAGCTCTAATATCTGACAGCACAGATGAAGAGACAGAACGAATAATAAGTGAATAAATTGATTTGTCCAGCAAAACTTGCAATCTCTCAATACTTTCACGTAAACCGGGATCTCCTTCAGCAGCTTCGAAAATACCAGGGGAAAACCGTAATGATAGCATCATTCCCATGAACGACATACTCATGTAACAAACCGTCAAGCAAACCAGCATTCAGTTCCAAAAGACTGAACCACGGACGACCTAAAATTGGACTCATCCAAAAGCTTCTCTACTTCCTTGACCTTAACAATGGAAGCGCTCGAACTCATAACGAACTCATAACCTGTTGAAGACCTACAATCTTCTGTGTCACTAGACTTAGGTAATTCATACTTTCTTCCTTATCTTGTATACCTATATAACTCTCAAAGGAGGATACTGTTGAAGAGAGTGGTTCACAGAGTTGAAGTTAGTACTTTATTAAATTAGGTTTAAAATGCTTACCTTCATTAAAGTTATATATGAACAAGTGTCCATACGCCGGACTTATACACTCGTCACAGTACCGCTCTTATTGACACGTGTTGACATGGCAGATCATATATCAGGCCCAGATATGGTTCAAACAAAACAGATCGCGAACTTGTAAGATATAGGAACAGCCTATACTTTCAACACCTTCCCTCAAGGAGCGATCCTTTCCGTATATCCAACAATGAATAATCACTTCAAACACATGTATCAGTATGTCATCACAGGCCTTGCAGAACTCATCCATTCTTGTTCAATAAAGCTCTCACTGCACACCTAATCCATTTTCCGTTCAAGCACCTAGTATATATATATGTACCTTCACTTAGTTATAATCATTGATATAAACATACTCCAGATGATCATCATCATGACATGAGTATCCCATCAGATTCAAAGATGCATCAATGTCCCTCCTGTTTCGCTCCTCCCTCACACATGTAACAGATAAGGCTCGTTCACTAACAACACTGGAGCCTCTGAGTACATAACAAACAGCATGTGCTTCTGGATACAGTTCACACTTGATCATCAGTACATCTTGGAACTTCTCAAACAAACATCAAAGGAATGTTATATCATCTTCTCAGAAATAGACTAACTTCATCTAGTAACGCACATCCAAGATTCAAACATCCTCTATCCCTTTAACAGACAGAGGTAAACTCAACCTGGTCTCAAATTTCAATTAGGCAATCACGGCATTCAGTTTTCCCTTTCACAGAGGATTCAACATACCGTTCACTTCCTAAGTTACACAAACAACATGGTCACAACACAAGATATCTCAACATGTATCCTCCAAAATGTTCAAATAGTTGCTTAGCAGTATATATTGACATGCCGTCATTGTCGAATATACCTTCCCTTAATCCCAATATGCCTCAGGTTTGTACACCGTAATACAGTGTACCATATCTGACACCATCCCAAGGTTAAAGGTTTCCACCACCCTTTGTCTCATCTTATGGTTTTGTAGTCTTTCGTTGTTATCTTCATCACACTCAAAGAGCTATATCCTTCCCTAGATGACAACATTCAATTAGTTCGAAATCTCAAACGGTAATGAATAAATTTTTCACATATACCATCTGGAAGGAAATACCATTCTAATCAATACAGTCTTCGACAATAATCAATCGGGATCAACACGGCTCATCTCTCTCAGATAACCCCTAACCCCGTTTTATCTCGTCCATTACTCGCAACTTAACCTTCAAACGAGTCTCCATAATGTCAAGAGATAATTATCAGAGTCTGCAAATGTTTCACGTATTCTATCCTGTCATTTTAATAGAATTCAAATATACCCTCACGATTGGTATCAATTATCTTACTTCACCAATACTAACTGTATACCTTTCTGTATACCTTTCTGTATACCTTTCTGTATACCTTTCTGTATACCTTTCTGTATA